>JAVSCE010015659.1:0-119565 GCA_032199065.1 Smutsia gigantea | reverse complement strand
GATATAACCATTATAAATATCTATGCACCCAACACAGGAGCACCTAAGTAGGTAAAACAAATACTAGCAGAATTAAAGGGTGAAATAGACTGCAACACATTCATTTTAGGAGATTTTAACACACCACTCACATCAATAGACATCATCTAGACAAAATAAATAAGGGAAGAGAGGCATTGAACAATACATTAGATCAAATGGACTTAACAGATAGCTACAGAACGCTCCACCCAAAAGCAGCAGGATACACATTTTTCTCAAGTGCACATGGCATGTTCTCCAGAATAGATCACATAAAAAAAAAAAAGGCAAGGTGCAAACCCTCCTGGGAAGGAAGTTTCGGTTTATGTCCAAAGAGAAGAGACAATGAGGATGCATAGACTCTTTTTACAGGGAAACATAAAGGGCTTCTCCTGGTGGTGGCCACTGGCAAGAGAACTAAGGAGCCATGGTGGGCGGGAGACACAGTTTATGTTATTTACCTTTGGATGCCTGTTGAATTTTGTATTTTTCAATAGAGTTAAAAACCAAGTGTGTGATCAAAAAGAGGAAACATTTAACTACATGGGATGGGAAAGGAAATGAGAATTACCAGAGCTCTGTCCAGGGATTGACCATGAACCAAAACAACAGCAACACATACCAAGTGCTCACCAGGGCACCAGGCACCCCCTGTGCGTGTATTTTATACAGAGCAATTCATTTAAACCTTGCAACAATCTCAGAGGTGTGGACAGTGCTTCCCTTTTACAGAGTGGGGAATCGAGTCATGGGGGGAGGGGTCAAGTGACAGGACAAGGAGCCTCCACCTTGTTTTGCCTCCCCGTCTCACAATGACTGAAATCATTTAGTATTTGTCTTTCTCCGCCCTAGGACACCCTCCCACACTCCTCCACTAGGCTGAGTGTAAGTCCGGGAAGAGAAAATCCCGGGGCAAAATACCTCTAAAACTGAAATCAGTGAAAGGGAGAAATAAAGTTTAAAACCCGTTTATTGCTTACAAACTGCAGTCTGGGGCCGTCTCTCTTTCCTGCTCTGGCAGAAGCAAAACCAGCCCTCCCCTTCACCTCTCAGGTATCTTTCTCCATCTGGCTTATTTCACTGAGCTTAATACCCTCTAGGTCCATCCATTTTGCTGCAAATGGGAAGATTTCCTGTATTTTTTATTTTTTTATTTTGGTATTATTAATATACAGTTACATGAACATTATGGTTACTAGACTCCCCCCATTATCAAGTCCCCACCACATACCCCACTACAGACACTGTCCATCAGCATAGTAAGACGCTATAGAGGAAAACAATTCCATTCATGATCGCATCCAAATGAATAAAATACCTAGAAGTAAACCTAACCAAGGAAGTGAAAGACCTATACCCTGAAAACTACAAGACACTCTTAAGAGAAATTAAAGAGGACACTAATAAATGGGAATTCATCCCATGCTCTTGGCTAGGAAGAATTAATATTGGCAAAATGGCCATCCTGCCTAAAGCAATCTACAGATTCAATGCAATCCCTATCAAATTACCAATAGCATTCTTTCAATGAACTAGAGCAAATAGTTCTAAAATTCATATGGAACCACAAAAGACCCCCAAATACCCAAAGCAATCCTGAGAAGGAAGAATAAAGCAGGGGAAATTATGCTCCCTGACTTCAAGCTCTACTACAAAGCTACAGTAATCAAGACAATTTGGTACTGGCACAAGAACAGATCCATAGACCAGTGGAACAGAATAGAGAGCCCTGATATAAACCCAAGCATATATGGTCAATTAATATACGATTAAGGAGCCATGATATACAATGGGGAAATGACAGCCTCTTCAACAGCTGGTGTTGGCAAAACTGGACAGCTATATATAAGAGAATGAAACTGGATTACTGTCTAACCCCATACACAAAAGTAAACCCAAAATGGATCAAAGACCTGAATGTAAGTCATGAAACCATAAAACTCTTAGAAAAAATATAGGCAGAAATCTCTTGGACATAAACATGAGCAACTTCTTCATGAACATATCTCCCTGGGCAAGGGAAACAAGGGCAAAAATGAACAAATGGGACTATATCAAACTAAAAAGCTTCTGTACAGCAAAGGATACCATCAGTAGAACAAAAAGACATCCTACAGTATGGGAGAATATATTCAAAAATGACACATCCGATAAGGGGTTGACATCCAAAATATATAAAGAGCTCATGAACCTCAACAAACAAAAAGCAAATAAGCCAATTAAAAAATGGGCAGAGGAGCCGAACAGACACTTCTCCAAAGAAGAAATTTAGATGGCCAACAGGCACATGAAAAGATGCTCCACATCGCTAATCATCAGAGAAATGCAAATTAAAACCACAATGAGATACCACCTCACACCAGTTAGGATGGTTGCCATCCAAAAGACAAACAACAACAAATGTTGGCGAGGATGTGCAGAAAGGGGAACCCTCCTACACTGCTGGTGGGAATGTAAATTAGTGCAACCATTGTGGAAAGCAGTACGGAGGTTCCTCAGAAAACTCAAAATAGAAATACCATTTGACCCAGGAATTCCACTCCTAGGAATTTACCCTAAGAATGCAGCAGCCCAGTTTGAAAAAGACACATGCACCCCTATGTTTATCGCAGCACTATTTACAGTAGCCAAGAAATGGAAGCAACCTAAGTGTCCATCAGTAGATGAATGGATAAAGAAGATGTGGTACATATACACAATGGAATATTATTCAGCCATAGAAGAAAACAAATCCTACCATTTGCAACAACATGGATGGAGCTACAGGGTATTATGCTCAGTGAAATAAGCAGGTGGAGAAAGAAAAATATCAAATGATTTCACTCATCTGTGGAATATAAGAACAAAGAAAAAACTAAGGAACCATACAGCAGCAGACTCACAGAACCCAAGAATGGACTAACAGTTACCAAAGGGAAAGGGACTGGGGAAGATGGGTGGGAAGGGAGGGATAAGGGGGAAAAAGGGGCATTACGATTAGCACACATAATGTAGTGGGAGGGTGGGGGTCAGGTGGGAGGATATGGGGAAGGCAGTATAACACAGAGAAGGCAGGTAGTGATTCTATAACATCCTACTACGCTGATGGACAGTGACCACAATGGGGTATGTGGTGGGGACTTGATAATAGGGGGAGTCTAGTACATAATGTTGCTCATGTAATTGTATATTAATAATAGCAAACAAACAAACAAACAAAAATGACTTATGAGCGCATCTGTATTTTAAAAAGGGGGAAAAAAAGATGGTATAGAATCACTACTTGTCTTCTCTGTGTTATACTGCCTTCCCCATGCCCCCCCTACATTATGTGTGCTAATTGTAATGCTCCTTTTTCCCCCTCTCCCTCCCTTCCCACCCATCCTCCCAGTCCCTTTCTCTTTGGTAACTGTTAGTCCATTCTTGGGTTCTGTAAGTCTGCTGCTGTTTTGTTCCTTCAGTTTTTTCTTTGTTCTTATACTCCACAGATGAGTGAAATCATTTGATACTTGTCTTTCTCCACCTGGCTTATTTCACTGAGTGTAATACCCTCTATTTCCTTTCTTTTTGTGGCTGAATGATATTCCATTGTGTTTATGTACCACATCTTCTTTATCCATTCATCTACTGATGGACACTTAGGTTGCCTCCATATCTTGGCTATTGCAAATAGTGTGGCAATAAACATAGGGGTGCATATCTTTTCAAATCAGATATTTTGTTTTCTTTGGGTAAATTCCTAGAAGTGGAATTACTGGATTGAATGGTATTTCTATTTTTAATTTTTTGAGGAAACTCCATACTGCTTTCTACAGTGGCTGCACCAATTTACATTCCCAAAAACAGTGTAGGAGTGTTCTCATTTCTCCACATCCTCACCAGAATTCATTACTTCTTGTCTTTTGTATAGTGGCTATTCTAACTGGTGTGAAGTGATATCTCATTGTGATTTTGATTTGCATTTCCCTGATTAGCGATGTGGAGCATCTTTTCATGTGCCTGTTGGTCATTTATATTTCTTCCTTGGAGAAATATCTGTTCAGATCCTCTGCTTATTTTTTAATCAGGTTATTTGTTTTTTGGATGTTGAAGCATATGAATTCTTTATATATTTTGGATGTTAACCCCTTATCAGATGAGTCATTTACAAATACATTCTCCCATGCTACAGGTTGCCTTTTTGTTCTGCTGATGGTGTCTTTTGCTGTACAGAAGTTTTTAGTTTGTTGTAGTCCCACTTGTTCACTTTTATTTTGTTTCCCTTGCCAAAGGAGATGTGTCCAGGAAAAAATTTCTCATACTTATGTTCATGAGACTTTTGTCTATGTTTTATTACATGTCTTTGACCCATTTTGAGTTTACTTCTGTGTATGGAGACAGACAATAATCCAGTGTCATTCTCTTGCATGTAGCTGTCCAGTTTTTGCAATACCAGTTGTTGAAGAGGCTCTCATTTCCCCATTGTATTTTCATGGCTTCTTTATCATATATTAAGTGGCGTATATGTGTGGGTTTATATCTGGACTCTCTAATCTGTTCCATTGGTCTATGTGTCTGTTCTTGTGCCACTACCAAACTGTTTTGATTACTGTAGCTTTGTAGTAGAGCTTGAAGTCACAGAGCATAATCCCCCCAGCTTTGTTCTTTCTCAGGATTGCTTTGGCTATTTGGGGTCTTCTGTGGTTCCATATGAATTTTAGAACTATGTGTTCTGGTTCATTAAAAAATGATGTTGGTATTTTGATAGGGATTGCATTAAATCCATAAATTGCTTTGGGCAGGGTGGCCATTTTTACATTAATTCTTCCTATCCATGAGCATAGGTTAGATTTCCATTTATTAATGCCTTCTTTAATTTCTCTCATGAGTGTCTTATAGTTTTCAGAGTAAAGGTCTTTCACCTCCTTGGTTAGGTTTATTCCTACATATTTTATTCTTTTAGATGCAATTGTAAATGGAGTTGTTTTCCTGATTTCTCTTTCTACTAGTTCATTGTTAGTACATAGCAATGCAACAAATTTTCTGTGTATTCAATTTATATTCTGCAACTTTGATGAATTCAGCTATTAGTTCTAATTTTTTTGGTGGATTCTTTAGGGTTTTCTATGTATAATATCATGTCATCTGCAAATAGTGCCAGTTTTACTCTTTCCTTACCACTTTGGATGCCTTTTTATCTCTGTTTTGTCTGATTGGTGTGGCTAGGAACTCCAGTATTATGTTGAATGAAAGTGGTGACAGTGGGCATCGTTGTCTTCTTCCCAATATTAGAAGAAAAGCTTTCAGTTTTTTGCTATTATGTATGATGTTAGCTGTGGGTTTGTCATATATGGCCTTTATTATGTTAATGTATGTATGCTCTATATGCATTTTGTTAAGAGTTTTTATCATGAATGGATGTTGAATTTTGTCAGATGCTTTTTCAGAATCTATTGAGATGATAATGTTGTTTTTATCCTTTTTATTAATGTAATGTATGATATTTATTGATTTATGAATATTGTACCATCCTTGCATCCCTGGAATAAATCCCACTTGATCACGATGGATGATCTTTTTGATGTATTTTTTAATTTGGTTTGCAAATATTTTGTTGAGGATTTTTGCATCTATGTTCATCAGAGATATCGGTCTATAATTTTCTTTTTTGTGGTGTCTTTGGTTTGGTATTAGACTGATGCTGGCCTCATAGAATGAGTTTGAAAGTATTCCCTCCTCTTCTACTTTTTTGGAGCACTTTAAGAAGGAGGATATTAGCTCTTCTTTAAATGTTTGGTAGAATTCAGCTGTGAGCCCATCTCATCCTGGATTTCTGTTTATTGGGAGTTTTTTTTATTACCAGCTCGATTTCATTGCTAGTAATTGGTCTGTTCAGATTTTCTGTTTCTTCCTGGGTCTGTCTTGGAAGGTTGCATTTTTCTAGGAAGTTGCCCATGTCTTCTAGGTTGTCCAGTTTATTGGTATATAAATTTTCATAGTGTTCTCCAATAATAATTCTTTGTATTTCTGTGGTATCCATTGTGATTATTCCTTCTTCATTTCTCATTTTGTTTATATGTGCGCTCTATCATTGTTTCTTGATAAGTCTGGCTAGGAGTTTATCTGTTTTGTTTATTTTTCTCAAAGAACGAGCTCCTCGTTTCACTGATGTTTTTCTGTTGTTTTATTCTTCTCTATTTTATTTATTTCTGCTCTGATCTTTATTATGTCCTTCCTTCTACTAACTTTGGGATTCCTTTGTTATTCTTTTTCTAGTTTCTTTAATTGTGAGTGTAGACTGTTTCTTTGGGATTGTTCTTGTTTCTTGAAGTAGGCCTGTATTGCTATGTACTTTCCTCTTAGAATTGCCTTTGCCAGCGTCCCACAGATTTTGGGCTGTTGAATTTGTGTTTTCATTTGTCTCCATGTATTGCTTGATTTCTGTTTTAATTTGTTCACTGACCCATTGATTATTTAGAAGCATGGTATTTAGCCCCCATGTGTTTGTATGCTTTTTTATTTTCTTTGAGTAATTCATTTCTAGTTTCATACCATTGTGGTCTGAGAAGTTGCTTGATGCAGTGTCAATTTTTTTTTGAGGCTCTTTTTGTGGACTAGTATGTGATCTATTCTGGAGAATGTCATATATACTTGAGAAAAATGTGTTTTCTTCCGCTTTGGATCAAATGTTCTTTAGATATTTGTTAAGTCCATTTGGTCTAATGTATTGTTCAATGCTTCTCTTTCCTTATTTATTTTGTTTGGGTGATCTGTCTATTGATGCGAGTGGTGTGTTAAAGTCTCCTAAAATGTGTTGTAGACTATTTCACACTTTAATTCTGTTAGTATTTATTTTACATATTTAGGTGCTCCTGTGTTGGGTGCATATATATTTATACTGGTTATATCCTCTTGTTCGACGGACCCCTTTATCATTATGTAATGTCCTTCTTTGTCTCTCACTACTTTCTTTGTTCTGAAATCAATTTAGTCTGATATAAAGACTGCTAATCCTGCTTTTCTCTCCCTGTTATTTGCATGAACTATCTTTTTCCATCCCTTCACTTTTAGTCTGTGAATGTCTTTGGGTCTGAAATGAGTCTCTTGTAGGCAGCATATAGATGGGTCTCATTTCCTTATCCATTCTGCCACTCTATGTCTTTTGATTGGTGCATTCAGTCCATTTACATTTAAGGTGACTATTGATAGATATATACTTATTGCCATTTTATTAATTGTTTTCTGGCTGTTTTTTATAGCTCCCCTCTGTCCCTTTCTTCCTCTCTTATTCTCTTCCCTTGTTATTGATGGTTTTCTTTAGTTCTGTAATTGGATTTCCCTTTTCTTGTAATTAAGTAATTTTTGCGTGTGTGTGTGTTTTTAGTAGGCTTTAGTTTTGTAGTTACCAAAGGTTCAAGGATACCTTCCTTACTATATAACACTATTTTTTTTCTGTTTTAAGATAATTTATTTTTAGTTGATGATCTTTTTTCTTTTTTTTATTAAGTTATCACTGATATACACTCCTATGAAGGTTTCACATGAAAAACATTGTGGTTACTACATTCACCCATATTACTGAGTCCCCCACACACCCCACTGCAGTCACTGTCCATCCGTGTAGTAAGATGCCACAGAGTCCCTACTTGTCTTCTCTGTGCTACACTCTTCCCAGTGACCCCCCACACACTATGTGTACCAATCATAATGCCCCTCAATGTCCTTCTCCCTCCCTCCCTCCCCCACCCCTCTCCTTGGTAACCGCTAGTCCCTTCTTGGAGTCTGTGAGTCTGCTGCTGTTTTGTTCCTTCAGTTTTGCTTCATTGTTATACTCCATAAATGAGGGAAATCATTTGGTACTTATCTTTCTCCGCCTGGCTTATTTCACTGAGCATAATACCGTCTAGCTCCATCCATGTTGTTGCAAATGGTAGGAGTTGTTTTCTTCTTATGGCTGTATAATATTCCATTGTGTATATGTACTACATCTTCTTTATCCATTCATCTACTGATGGACACTTAGGTTGTTTCTCTATCTTTGCTATTGTAAATAGTGCTACAATAAACTTAGGGGTGCATCTGTCTTTTTGAATCTGAGATCTTGTTTCCTTTGGGTAAATTCCTAGAAGTGGAATTGTTGCTGGAACTGCAGGAACTACGAACAAGGAGTTGGGACACCGAGACGGTTGGCAAGCAGCAGTTTATTAGTGCCAGCACTGGATCAGCGGATTCATAGCCAAAGGCTGAGCCCTGAGCACAGTGGGGCCATGACTTTTATACATTCACTACAAGGGTAAAGGAGAGTCAGCCCCCAGCAGTGCTGCAGTGGGAGCTGTTAGTGTACTATAGGTTCAGCCAGAATGCTAGTTATATTTTAACTTATCTTAATAAAGGGTACCCGGATACTCTATTGTAAACTAATGGGCCTACATGACTATAATCAACAAGCTGTTCCATATGTATTGTTACATTGCTTTAAACTCAAGCACCCTGGTATTCCTCTGAATTCTTAAAGCCTTAAAGAAACATTGTCCCTTTTCGTGGCTTGGCTTCCTACCATAGAATTCCTGGGTCAAATGGTATTTCTATTTTTAGTTTTTTTGAGGAACCTCTATATTGCTTTCCACAATGGCTGAACTAGTTTACATTCCCACCAGCAGTGTGGGAGTGTTCCCCTTTTTCTACATCCTCGCCAGTTGGTGTGAGGTAATATCTCATTGTGGTTTTAATTTGCAATTTTCTGATAATTAGCAATGTGGAGCATCTTTTCATGTGCCTGTTGGCCATCTGAATTTCTTCCTTGGAGAAGTGTCTGTTCATATCCTCCACCCATTTTTTAATCAGATTATTTGCTTTTTGGGTGTTGAGGCATGTGAGTTCTTTATGTATTTTGGATGTTAACCCTTTGTCGGATATGTCACTTATGTATATATTCTCCCATACTGTAGGATGCCTTCTTGTTCTGCAGATGGTGTCCTTTGCTGTACAGAAGCTTCTTAGTTTGATGTAGCCCCGTTTGTTCATTTTTGCTTTTGTTTCCCTTGCCTGAGGAGATGTGTTCAGAAAAAAGTTGCTCATGTTTATATTCAAGAGATTTTTGCCTATGTTTTCCTCTAGGAGTTTTATGGTTTCATGACTTAGTGCGGGTAAAATTGTAACTTGCCTGGCTGTAGTGCATTTGCATATCCTCAGGGGTGGAGAGAAGTTCATCTCCATATCAGTGGGTAATTACCTGGGCAACAGAGGTCTTACCTGTAGCTGAGAGGTGAGGGGGAGGGCCTGTTTTGCTTCTGCTGGAGCAGGAAAGAGAGACGGCCCGGGACTGCAGTTTGTGAGCAATAAACTGATTTTAAACTTTATTTCTCCCTTTTAATGATACCAGTTTTAGAGGTACTTTGCCCAGGATTTCCTCTCCCTGGAATTACACTTGCATTCAGGTCTTTTATCCATTTCGAGATTACTTTTGTATAACACTCTATATTAAGTTGCTGATTGCTCTATTTCAAACACAATCTAAAGGTACTTTTTTTCCTCTTCCTCCTCCTCATTTTCATATTAGATGTCATAATCTGCACTTTTTGTCTATCCCTTCACTAATTTTGTGTATAGTTGATTTTGCTTCTTTTGTTTTGTTTTAATTTCGTACTTGCTTGGTAATTAGTTGGTCTACTCCCTTTATTGTGGGTTTATTTTCACTGGTGAAAACTATTTAGCCTTAGGGTCATTTCCATCTACAGCAGTCCCTTTAACATATCCTGTAATGCTGGTTTAGTTGTTATAAATTCTTTGAGCCTTAGTTTATCTAGAAATTGTTTAAGCCCTGCTTCAAAGTTAAAGGATAATCTTGCTGGGTAGAGGATTCTTGGCTGGAGGTTCTTCCCTTCCAATACATTAAATATTTCATGTTACTCCCTTCTGGCCTGTAAAGTTTCTGCTGAAAGTCTCCTGATAGCCTGATGGGGTTTCCTTTAAAAGTGATGTTTTTTCTCTCTCTGGCTGCTTTCAATACTCTCTCCTTGTCCTTAATTTTTGCCATTTTCATTATTATATGTCTTGGTGTTGTTTTCCTAGGGTTCCTATTGTTAGGGGCACTCGGCACTTCCATGACCTGAGTGTCTATTTCCTTCCCCAGATTGATGAGATTTTTTAAAAATTCATTTCCAGTTGTTTGTTAGTAGGTAAGAATTCGACTGAATTTTATATATTAACTTTTTAACATGTGAACTTGTTAAATTCATTTATTAGTTCTCGTAATTGCCATAAGTTCCCTTGGATTTTCTACATAAATAATCACATCATCTGCAGATTGGGATGTTTACTTCCTCCGTCTAATCTTTATGTCTTTTATTTATTTGTTTGCTTTATTGCAATGCTATATGACCTCCAGAACAATGTTGACTAGAAGTGATGAGAATGGACATCCTTGCTTGTTTCCATTCTTGAGAGGAATAATTCAGTCTTCCACATTGAGTATTTTATTATCTATAGATTTTCTGTACATGCTCCTTATCAAGTTTGAGGAAGTCGCCATTTGCACCCAGCTTGATAAGAGTTTTTACGATGAGTAGGTATTGACTTTTGTCAAATCTTTTCTGTATGCATTGAAATTATCATAAGGTTTTACCACACTTTGATGAATTTGCATTCTTCTTATTCTAAGTGAGACTGAGCATGTTCTTTGGGGTTTAAGAGTCATTTGTAGTTCATTTTCTGTGATTCCTGGCTCACCTCCTGTTAACTTATTAGAACTTTCCTATTGTTTTCTAGGAGTTGCTTCAACAATGAAGACATTTTATACATGATGTAAGTTCATTATTTCTAGTTTCATTTCTTAAATTTTGTTTTTATAATTTATTTTGGTATCATTAATCTACAATTACATGTGAAATATTATGGTTATTAAACTACCCCCTTCATCAGGTCCCCCCCCACCCCATTACAGTCACTGTCCAGCAGTGTAGTGAGATGCTATAGAGTCACTACTTGTCTTCTCTGAGTTGTACAGCCCTCCCCATGCCCCCCTAACATTACATCTGCTAATCGTAATGCCCCCTTTTCCCTCTTATCCCTCCGTTCCCACCCATCCTCTCCAGTCCCTTTCCCTTTGGTAACTATTAGTCCGTTCTTGGGTTCTGGGAGTCTGCTGCTGTTTTGTTCCTTCAGTTTTTTTCTTTGTTCTTATACTCCACATATGAGTGAAATCATTTGATACTTGTCTTTTCCGTCTTGGCTTATTTCTCTGAGCATAATACCCTCTAGCTCCATCCATGTTGTTGCAAATGGTAGGATTTGTTTTCTTCTTATGGCTGAATGATATTCCATTGTGTATATGTACCACATCTTTATCCATTCATCTACTGATGGACACTTAGGTTGCTTCCATTTCTTAGCTATTGTAAATAGTGCTGCGATAAACATAGGGGTGCATGTGTCTTTTTCAAACTGGGCTGCTGCATTCTTAGCGTAAATTCCTAGGAGTGGAATTCCTGGGTCAAATGGTATTTCTATTTTGAGTTTTTTGAGGAACCTCCATACTGTTTTCCACAGTGGTTGAACTACTTTGCATTCCCACCAGCAGTGTAGGAGGGTTCCCTTTTCTCCACATCCTCGCCAACATTTGTTGTTGTTTGTGTTTTGGATGTTGGCCATCCTCACTGGTGTGAGGTGATATCTCATTGTGGTTTTAATCTGCATTTCTCTGATGATTAGCGATGTGGAGCATCTTTTCATGTGCCTGTTGGCCATCTGAATTTCTTCTTTGGAGAAGTGTCTATTCATGTCCTCTGCCTATTTCTTAATTGGATTATTTACTTCATGTTTGTTGAGGTGCATGAGTTCTTTATATATTTTGGATGTCAACTCCTTATCGGATACGTCATTTATGAACATATTCTCCCATACTGTAGGATCTCTTTTTGTTCTACTGATGGTGTCCTTTGCTGTACAAAGCTTTTCAGCTTGATATAGGCCCACTTGTTCATTTTTGCTTTTGTTTCCCTTGCCCGGGGAGATATGTTCATGAAGAAGTGGTTCATGTTTATGTCCAAGAGATTTTTGCCTATGTTTTTCTCTAAGAGTTTTATGGTTTCATGACTTACATTCAGGCCTTTGATCCACCTTGAGTTTACCTTTGTGTATGGGGTTAGACAGTAGTCCAGTTTCATTCTCTTACATGTAACTGTCCAGTTTTTCCAACACCAGCTGCTGAAGAGGCTGTCATCTCCCCATTGTATATCCAAGGCTCCTTTATCAAATTTAATTGACTGTATATGTTTGGGTTAATGTTTGGATTTTCTATTCTGTTCCACTGGTCTGTGGGTTTGTTTTTGTGCCAATACCAAATTGTCTTGATTACTGTGGCTTTGTAGTAGAGCTTGAAGTCGGGGAGCGTAATTCCCCCTGTTTTATTCCTCCTTCTCAGGATTGCTTTGGCTATTCGGGGTCTTTTGTGGTTCCATATGAATTTTAGAATTATTTGTTCCAGTTCATTGAAGAAAGCTATTGGTATTTTGATAAGGATTGTGTTGAATCTGTAGATTGCTTTAGGTAGTATAGCCATTTTGATAATATTTATTCTTCCTAGCCAAGAACATGAGATGAATTTCCATTTGGTAGTGTCCTCTTTAATTTCTCTTAGGAGTGTCTTGTAGTTTTCAGAGTACAGGTCTTTCACTTCCTTCGTTAGGTTTATTCCTAAGTATTTTATTCTTTTTGATGCAATTGTGAATGAAATTGTTTTTCTGATTTCTCTTTCTGTTAGTTCATCGTTAGTGTATAGGAAAGCAACAGATTTCATTGTGTTAATTTTGTATCCTGCAATTTTGCTGAATTCAGATATTAGTTCTAGTAGTTTTGGAGTGGAGTCTTTAGGGTTTTTTATGTACAATATCATGTCATCTGCAAATAGTGACAATTTGACTTCTTCTTTACCAATCTGGATGCCTTGTATGTCTTTGTTTTGTCTGATTGCTGTGGCTAGGACCTCCAGTACTATGTTGAATAACAGTGGAGAGAGTGGGCATCCCTGTCTTGTTCCCGATCTTAGATGAAAAGCTTTCAGCGTCTCACCATTAAGTATGATGTTAGCTGTGGGTTTGTCATATATAGCCTTTATGATGTTGAGGTACTTGCCCTCTATACCCATTTTGTTGAGAGTTTTAATCATGAATGGATGCTGAATTTTGTCAAATGCTTTTTCAGCATCTATGGAGATGATCATGTGGTTTTTGTTCTTCTTTTTGTTGATGTGGTGGATGATGTTGATGGAATTTCGAATGTTGTACCATCCTTGCATCCCTGGGATGAATCCCACTTGATCATGGTGTATGATCCTCTTGATGTATTTTTGAATTCGGTTTGCTAATATTTTGTTGAGTATTTTTGCATCTACGTTCATCAGGGATATTGGTCTGTAATTTTCTTTTTTGGTGAGGTCTTTGCCCGGTTTTGGTATTAGAGTGATGCTGGCTTCATAGAATAAGTTTGGAAGTATTCCCTCCTCTTCTATTTTTTGGAAAACTTTAAGGAGAATGGGTGTTATTTCTTCTCTATATGTCTGGTAGAATTCAGAGGTGAATCCATTGTTCGGGGGTTTTGTTCTTGGGTAGTTTTTTGATTACCGATTCAATTTCGTTGCTGGTGATTGGTCTGTTTAGTTTTTCTGTTTCTTGCTTGGTCAGTCTTGGAAGGTTGTATTTTTCTAAGTAGTTGTCCATTTCTTCTAGGTTGTCCAGCTTGTTAGCATATAGAATCTCATAATATTCTCTTATGATTCTTTGTATTTCTGTGGGGTCCGTCGTTATTTTTCCTTTCTCATTTCTGATTGTGTTTATGTGTGTAGATTCTCTTTTTCTCTTAATGAGTCTGGCTAGGGGTTTATCTATTTTGTTTATTTTTTCAAAGAACCAGCTCTTGGTTTTATTGATTTTTTCTATTGTTTTATTCTTCTCAATTTTATTTATTTCTTCTCTAATCTTTATTATGTCCCTCCTTCTGGTGACTTTGGGCCTCATTTGTTCTTCTTTTTCCAATTTCAGTAATTGTGTCTTTAGACTATTCATTTGGGAATGTTCTTCCTTCTTTAAATAGGCCTGGACTGCAATATACTTTCCTCTTAGAATTGCCTTTGCTGCGTCCCCCAGAAGTGTGGCTTTGTGTTTTTATTGTCTTTATGTGATTAGTTTCCATATATTCTTTTATTTCTGTTTTGATTTGGTCATTAACCCATTGATTAATTAGGAGAACGTTGTTAAGTCTCCATGTATTCGTGAGCCTTTTTGATTTCTTTCTAAAATTTATTTCTAGTTTTATACCTTTGTGATCTGAGAAGTTGGTTGGTAGAATTTCAATATTTTTTAAATTTATTGAGGTTCTTTTTGTAGCCTAGTATGTGGTCTCTTCTGGAGAATGTTGCATGTGCACTTGAGAAGAATGTGTATCCTGCTGCTTTTGGGTGTAGAGTTCTGTAGATGTCTGTTAGGTCCATCTGTTCTAGTGTGTTGTTCAGTGCCTCTGTGTCTTTACTTATTTTCTGTCTGGTTGATCTGTCCTTTGGAATGAGTGGTGTGTTGAAGTCTCCTAAAATTAATGCATTGCTTTCTATTTCCTCCTTTAATTCTGTTAGTATATGTTTCACATATGCCGGTGCTCCTGTGTTGGGTGCATATATATTTGTAATGGTTATATCTTCCTGTTGGACTGACCCCTTTATCATTATGTAATGTCCTTCTTTATCTCTTGCTACTTTCTTCATTTTGACATCTATTTTGTCTGATACAAGTACTGCAACACCTGCTTTTTTCTCCTTATTGTTTGCATGAAATATCCTTTTCCATCCCTTCACTTTTAGTCTGTGTATATCTTTGGGTTTGAGGTGAGTCTCTTGTAAGCAGCATATAGATGGGTCTTGCTTTTTTATCCATTCTGTTACTCTGTGTCTTTTGATTGGTGCATTCAGTCCATTTACATTTAGGGTGATTATCGATAGATATGTACTTATTGCCATTGCTGGCTTTAGATTCGTGGTTACCAAAGGTTCAAGGGTTGCTTCTTTACTATCTAACAATCTAACTAACTTTCTTGTTAAGTTATTGTAAACACAGTCTGATGTTTCTTTCTTTCTCTCCCTTCCTATTCCTCCTCCTCCATTCTTTATATACTAGGTGTTTTATTTTTTGCCTTTGTTAGTATTTGGATGGTCTGCTTTCTTTGCTATGACTTTATTTTCTCTGGTGACATCTTTTTAGCTTTAGGAGTGCTTCTCTCTAGAGCAGTCCATTTAAGATATCCTGTAGAGGTAGTTTATGAGAGGCAAACTCTCTCAACTTTCGCTTGTCTGGAAATTGTTTAATCGCTCCGTCATATTTAAATGATAATCGTGCTGGATACAATATTCTTGGTTTGAGACCCTTCTGTTTCATTACGTTAAATATATCATGTCATTCTCTTCTGGCCTGTAAGGTTTCTGTTGAGAAGTCTGATGGTAGTCTGATGGGTTTTCCTTTGTAGGTGATCTTTTTTCTCTCTCTAGCTGCCTTTAATACTCTCTTTATCTTTGATCTTTGCCATTTTAATTATTATGTGTCTTGGTGTTGTCTTCCTTGGGTCTGTTGTGTTGGGAGATCCGTGGGCTTCCGTGGATTGCGAGACTATTTCCTTCCCCAGCATGGGGAAGTTTTCAGCAATTATTTCTTCAAAGACACTTTCTATCCCTTTTTCTCTCTTCTTCTTCTTCTGGTACTCCTATAATGTGAATATTGTTCCGTTTGGATTGGTCACACAGTTCTCTTAATATTCTTTCATTCCTAGAGATCCTTTTAGCTCTCTCTGCCTCAGCTTCTCTGTATTCCTGTTCTCTGATTTCTATTCCATTAACAGTCTGTTGCATCTCGTCCAGTCTGCTGCTAAGCCCATCAATTGCTTTTCTCATTTCTGCATTCTTTCCTCACTTCCTTCACTTCCTCCCTCAGCTCTTGCATATTTCTCTGTAGATCCATCATTATGGTTATGACTTTTGTCCTGAATTCTTTTTCAGGATGGTTGTGCATTTTCATCCCTTCAGGTTCCCTCTCTGGTGTTGTCTGGGTCTGGGTAAGTTTTGTTTGTACCATATTCCTCTGTCTTTTCATGGTGATAGAAGTGGTCACTGGTAGGTGCCACATATGTCAGCTGGGCTCTTTAAGAGTTAAAGAAAAAAAGTAAAGAAAGAAATAAAAAAAAAAGAAGGAAGGAAGGAAAGAAAAGAAAAGAAAAGAAAAAAAGAAAAAACCTCCCACCTGGAGTAGATTCTGTGGGGATGCTGTAGGTGGTGGTGTTGCTCCACTATTCCGCAGCCAGGGCTGCGCTGCTCCTCAGGGCCCTTTGTAGCTCTGCCTTGCGGGGTGCCGAGGCCTCTCAGGTGTAGATGCAGGCTGTGTGCTGTCCTGTATCTTGTGGTGTCTTTTTTAGGAATAGTTGTATTTGTTGTATCTTCATAAATACATATGGTTTTGGGAGGAGATTTCCGCCGCCCTGCTCACGCCACCGTCTTCCCGGAAGTCCTCATTTCTTAAATTTTGACTGTATTTATGGGCTTTTTGTCAGAAGAAAATTCATGATGTTTGCATCACTGGAGTTTCCAATTTGTTCTTAAGCAAGTTCTGCTCTCTGCCTCCCTGGAACCCCCCACCCCCCATGAAGTCTTCATGTACCACTCTCTGGCTCAGGGTGCCACCTTTGTCCTGACCCTGTTTCCTTTCCTGTTCATTTTCAAAATACCACATTGACATTTACACTGGTATTGTCAGAGGCCTAGAAACTCATTTTCTTTCCTGGAGGGCAAGATCATCTGTCTAAGAGCCAGGATGGGAGTACATGTTTGCATTCCTCTCTGCTAGAGCTGATGCCAGGGTTCTTGTTCATGAAGCCAAAGAATGAGCTTAGCAAACACCCAAGGTAGGAGAGCAGGGTACAGGCTTTTATTTAGAAATAAAGTGAGAGGACAGAGCTCCCAGCTCATGGCAGGAGGGGACAAGAAAGTCTGTGGTGGTACATTGTCTAGGGGATTTACAGGCGTTAAGAATTTTTCCAGAACATGAAAAAAAGGCTTAGGGGTGTGGACTTGTACCACCTGCCCTTCCTCAAGGTGGGCTGGGTTGTTCTCTGCTTGCTAAGGTTGTTTACAGTGAAGTCATAGGTTATGCTGAGATACCCTTCCCTATTTGTGAAACACTCGAACATTCTAGGTCCAGTTGCTCCTGGCCTTTTGACTTTTAACTGACCTCATAGAAGATGTCTATATTCTTAGTCTGGTATCTTTATCCTAGAGAATTAGTGTGACCTTGACTTTGCTGTAATGCTTAACACAGAGTTTCAAAAGGGAACTTCTTTGCCCATTGTTATATTGCTCTGACTGTAAATATCCCGCCCTGCTTCTCCCGGAAGCCCTAACCCTACTCTGACTATACCCACGGTCCCTGTCTCAGAGCCACCCAGAAAATGAAAGAAAAATACCATGGCTAAGCCTCCAGCAGCACTTCCTGCCACAAGCCTGCTGCTGCTCCCACAGTGCTAAGCACATAACCCATCCTCTTCCCTCCACCCATAAGACCCTGGTGATGCCTCCAAGCAAGTCTTGGCACATTGTGTCCCTGCCATCCTGCCCTTCTCAGGAGCACTGTGACCTTGGCTAACCTCCCAGCCTTTGCCTGGGCTGTTCCGCCTGCCAGAACACCCCTCACCTCCAGATCACACCCCGGTTAATCCTGCTTGTCTTTGGATTTTGTATCAAAGTCACTCCAGGAAGCCCTCCCAGACTCTTCTAAAAGCCTTGCCCTGAAGGCCATTGAAACAATTGGTAATAATTTTATTATAGTTTGTCAGCTCCACCAGGCAAAGACTGGGTCCATCCTGTCCCCCGCTGTGTCCCCAGTGACCTGCCATAGGAAGTGCCCAAAAAGTGTGGGTGACTGAATCAAAGCCATTTTTGTGCCAGGACTGGTGATGGGGTTAGAGATGAGAGTCCTCTAAAATCTATCCACAAAGCTTTACTTCCTGGGATTCCTATCCTACGAAGGACCCTCTCCTGGTCTCCTACCTCCTCCGCTCATGCCAGCCTCAGGGGCATTAAACACTGATCGGTCAGACCTGGCTCCTGCTGACGGTCCTGCGTCCTCTCTCTTCTTACCTCTTCCTGCCACACTAGCTTCCTCTCTGCTCCTCAAAACTCTCAACTTGTTCTCACGTCAGGATCTTTTCTCTTGCTGTGCCCTCCACCAGCAGCACTCTCTCCTATTCTGCTTTGCATCTCAGCTCGATTAACTGTAGCCTCTTTAGAGAGGCCCCTCTGAGCCCTGGCCTATGCCAGTCCCGGCAGCCTGGTTTTCTTTGCTATCTGTAAAGATTCGTTGCCTCCCCGCCAGACCAGAGGGTAAGGTGAGGCTGAGGGCAGGTAGGTTTTGGCTGGTTTGTTTCATTTCTAGGGCTGAGCCTAGGGCATGGTGCACCGAAGGGGGCCATTATTCCTCTTAGGGCCTCATGCAAGAACTACTCCCAGGAACTTGACCTTTGAACGGGGCAACTTCCCTGCCTCTTTCCTGGGCTGGTCCGCCAGGTCCTTTTCCCTGGGTGCAAAATTAGTTCCACTGGGTGTGCAACGCACACATGCCGCAGATGGGTAAACTGAGGCCCGAGGAGCCACGGAGTTTTCAGGACCACAGCGAGAGTGAGTCTGGAGCCTGCTGAGGCCCCCGGGTGACCCAGCCCCTCTGTGTGCTGTCACCCCTTCCCTTAGGTCTGGGGTCTGCGGCACTTCTGCCTGGGCAGGGCCGCTGCCGCGAAGGCTTCCGGAACTTTGTGCCCCTCCCGCCGGGCGCTCTTGCTCCCCGCCCCTGTCCCCCACATGGCCATGATTTTTGGTAAGTGACAGCGGCTCAGGAAGCCAAGGGGCCCACACAGGAAGGAGCCGAGTGGGACTTTCCTCCTGCTGACGCCTGGTTCTGCCTTCCGTCGTTGGCCCAGGGTCCCCCACCCTCCAGGTAAGAGCTGGCAGGGCCACCTGGCTCTGGCGGGGGGTTTAGTTGTGGGGTTGGGCATGTGTGCGTGGACCCTGTGGATGGAGGTGGATGGAGACAAAGGCAAGCTTGCCTTCAAGACCTCTGAGGAAAGCTGCCAGACAGACATGAGCTGGGAAGGCTGGCTGTGTGGCCTCCGGCAAAGCGCTCCCCTCTCTAGGTCTCTCTGTCCTGCCTAAAATGAGGCTTCAAATTCCCAGCCCTGGGCAACTGAGTGATTCACTGCGCATGTGCCCTGCCCGGAGCTCTTGGCCCCTAGAGGAGGTTCCCAGCCTCCCCCCTCCCAGGCCCTAGGCCAGCACAGAGCCAACCAACTGTCTCCGGATGTGCGATTTTTGGTGTTAAGATGGGCATTTTTCTGGGCCCTGAACACCACCTCTAACTTTTTCTTTTTTTCACTTTCGATATTTAAATTTTTCTGTTTTTAAAATTTAAACAAAAGATGCACTGTGTGATTCCATTTATATAAAATACAAAGTCAGATGAGAGGAGGTTGGCTGTTAGAAACAGGACAGTGGTCATCACCCCTGTGAGGGGTGACAGGGGCCCCAGGGGTCCTGGGGGCTGAGAATATTCCAATTCTCATGTTCCCACTATGCCCTCCCTCCCAGATGGCAACTGCCAGACCACCATCCCGAGTGCCCTTCCAGTCTCGTTTAGTTGATATTTGTTAAGTGCTCACTGGGCAAGTCACTAAGGATTGTGCCAATTAGTGTGGATTAAATGTGTTGCCACCTTGGGCTAGGCTCTGCAAACCACCGCACCCACAACAAGGAGTCCACCCATTTTACAGCTGAGGAAGTTGAGTCCCAGCAGCGGGAACCCTGCCAGGATATGGTGGGGCTGGGATTGGAACCCAGAGCTGGGTCTTCACTTACCCTGCCCCAGGCTTATATTCTGGGTGTGTTAAAACCTCCTCCGGGCTGCCCCCAGCCCCATTATTACTTTGGAACATAGTTTTTTACCCAACATTCTCTGTATCTTCTTCATTTGGGCCAATTTAAGTGGATAACCTCCCTCCCCTTATCTTCACTGGATTCAAAGTTCAATCCCTCTCTGCCCAGGCAGAGCGCTGGGGTCCCCCACCCAGTGAGAGAAAGCTGGAAGGAGGCAAGTGTCAAACACCTGGGAACAAGGGAGTGGTGCCTCCTGGGCCCATCCCAGGAAAGGCTTCTTGCTGTATTTAACAGGGTGTGATGAAGGGGACAGAGATGGTGGTGGGGTGGGAGGGAGGCAGACACACAAGTGCCTCTTAATCGAGTCATCGGTCTGGATCTGCATCACACTAAGTACAAAAGCTTCCAGCCCCAGTGACAAAAGTACTTGAGACCCCCAGACCCACAGGAATTGATGGCCACTGGTTCCCCTTACCCTCCAAAGGCACAAGCCAATACCTATCTGCTTCCTGGTTGGCAAATCTGTACAGCTGTCATTGATTGCTCATGTCTACCTGGGGCAGGAGCTGGAAGTGGGGTATGTGTGGAGGTGGCAGATTGACTGGCGATGTCTGCTCTGGGCACTGACAAGAGTGTAAATGCACACAAATTAAAGTTCAGAGTATCTTCCAGCCCCCAACAGAGCCCTCATCTGGGGGATTTATGTTACCTCACCCACCTTGCACATTCATGCCCTTCTGTCTCTTTCTGTCTCTTTCTCTTTTTCTCTCTGTGTGTGTCTCTCCTCCTCTTTCACTGTCTCTATCCCTTTCTCACCCAGCAGCATCTCTGCACCCTCAACCCCCCCCCAAAAAAGCTTTGTAGTCTTGTCCTCTCTAGCCAGAACTAAGGGCTCCCTCTCTCTGTGTTCTGACAGGCTACTCCCATGGCACCTCCAAGTGAGGAGACACCCCTGATCCCTCAGCGCTCCTGTAGCCTCTCATCTTCAGAGGCTGGTGCCCTGCATGTGCTGCTGCCCCCTCGGGGCCCTGGACCCCCACAGCGCCTATCCTTCTCTTTTGGGGACCACTCGGCTGAAGAGCTGTGTGTCTGGGCTGCTAAAGCCAGTGGTGAGTGGTTCCCTAGAAGACTGGACCTGAGGGAGGGGTAGGTAGTGGAACAGCTGTCAAGTGGAGTCCGCATCGGAGCTGGGGCCTTGAGGGATGAGTAGGAGTTTGGTAAGTGGGAAGGTGCACAAAGAATGGCATGTGCAAAGACTTAGAGGCACATGAGGGGAAACAGCTGGTCATCCCTTGAGATAAAATGTACACTGGAAGGAGGTGCTCTGGGAAAGGGGCAGGGAGCCCTGAGCAACAGGCTGAGTGCATGGCTTCTCTCCTAAGGGCAATGGGGAGCCCCTGAGTGTGTATGAACAGGGGTGGGACACAGTGTCAGAGGCAAAGGTGAGAAATAGCCCTGTGGGGCTGTATGGGGGTAACCATGGCAACCCTGCAGGAGACTGATGGGGACACCAGGGGAGGAGCTGATGGGGGTGTCCCCTCAGGCATCCTGCCCGTGTACCACTCCCTCTTTGCTCTGGCCACGGAGGACCTGTCCTGCTGGTTCCCCCCAAGCCACATCTTCTCCGTGGAGGACATGGGCACCCAGGTTCTTGTCTACAGGCTTCGGTAGGAATTCCCCCAACCCCTACATGTGTGGGTTACATAATAACAGGAGGGGATACCTTATGCTGTGGGCTTAGGAAATGGGAGTTTAAAACAACAATGATCCTAAAATCTTATGATCTCCCTTGGGGGTGTGTGATCGTTGCTCATTTCACAGATGAGGAAACTGAGGCCAGAGAGGGTGTGTCACTTGCCCAAGGTGACACAGCAAGTCAATAACATAACCTGGGTTCTGTGAGGTCTTGGTACAGTCTTCCACCCCTCACCCCCAAACCTATATTGCGGGGTTCTCCCTGTCCCCTTCACAGCTTTTGCTTCCCCAACTGGTTTGGGCTAGAGAAGTGCCACCGCTTTGGTCTACGAAAGGACTTGGCCAGTGCCATCCTTGACTTGCCAGTCCTGGAGCACCTCTTCGCCCAGGTAAGGTCTGCGAGACGCTCATCCCGGGGACCAGGGTCTTCAGGGCCACAGCAGGGCTCATGGTTGGGTGGCCCTGCCCAACCCTCCCTGTAGGCAGTCCAAGGTTGGGGGTCAGCCGAGAGGTGGGGTCTGCCGGGCAACATGAGGGCTCACGGTTGGGCTGTGACCGGCCCCCAGCACCGCGACGACCTGGTGAGTGGCCGCTTCCCGGTGGGCCTCGGCCTCAAGGAGCAGGGTGAGTGTCTCAGCCTGGCCGTGCTGGACCTGGCCCGGATGGCCCGTGAGCAGCCTCAGCGGCCCGAGAAGCTGCTGAAGACCGTCAGGTGAGGGCTTCCAGGCTGTGGTCTCCGGCCTCTACCTGAAAGTGAGCCAATAGGCTCCACCAGGCCACTGCCAGAGCCCACGTCCCCGTGGAGCTCCCCACCACTTGTGTTCGTGTGGCCCAAGACCCGGCCGACCCAGCCCCACACGCTACTGAGGCTCCAGTGTCCCGCGTCCTGCAGCTAAAAGGCTTGTGTGTGTCCGTCCGTCCTGTGGGCACCAACGGCCCTCCCCACACTGAAGCCCTCCCACCATGTACGTCCCTGATAGTGCCTCCTGTGTGCGTTGCCCGACCGCATGCACCGAGGCCACACTCCAGCCCCTCAGCTAAAGCCAGCCTTTGTGCATGTCCCCATCCGCCCCTGCGGAGATCCTCCCCACACTGAGGACCTGCTCGCCCCACTCGCAGCTACAAGGTCTGCTTGCCCCCCGGCCTTCGAGACCTGATCCAGGGCCTGAGTTTCGTGACGCGGAAGCGTATCCGGAGGACCGTGGGCCGGGCCCTGCGCCGCGTGGCCGCCTGCCAGGCTGACAGGCACTCGCTCATGGCCAAGTACATCATGGACCTGGAGAGGCTGGACCCGGCCAGGGCCGCCGAGACCTTCGTCGTGGGTCTCCCTGGGGCTGCTGAAGGGCAGGGTGCGCCAGGGCTGCTCCGCGTGGATGGTGGCAGCGGCGTGGCTTGGAGTCCAGAAGGACAGGAGGTGCGGAGGGCTGCTGGGCAGGGTGGGAGAATAGGCGGGCCTATGAGGGGCGAGCCCAAGAGAGGGGATTAAGGTGGGCCAGCTGTGTGAGGGGACTGGAAATGAAAGTGGGTGTGGCTGGCAGGGAAGGGGCCAATGGGGTGGAGCCTTGGGGGAGGGGAGGGGCTGGAGGACGAGAGATTGCAAGGGCTCAGGGCGGGACCGGCTGAATGACAGGTGGCTGGAACGAGGGGGCGGGAAGGAAATGGGCGGGGCGTATAGAGGACAGATGGACAGGGGCAGGGGCAGAGCTAACTGAAGGTAGAGGCGGGGCTAAGGGGGCGGAGCTTCCGACGACTGAAAGAGGCAGGGAGATGAAGTGATGCTCAAGGAGGGAACAGCCTAGAGAAGAAGGCAAGGTTTGGCAAGGGTGGAGTGCGACGTATTTGGGAATGGGCAGGGCGTGCTGAGAGAGGGGGCATGGATAGAAGAGGTGGAGCTTGGCAAGGGCCGGTGGGAAAGCGACGGACTGGGCGGGGCTCAAAGGGGCGGGGCTCGTGGAAGGGTGTCAGTGGTTCTCCGGGCTACCACGAGGGATTGGGGACTCTCAGAGGACCTTAACTCTCCACTCCCTACTCCCACTTCCCAGGTCCTTCAACCCTTCTGCGATTTTCCAGAAATCGTGGATATCAGCATTAAGCAGGCCCCGCGCGCTGGCCCTGCCGGGGAGCTCCGACTGGTCACCGTCACTAGGACAGACAACCAGATTCTGGTGGGTGCTGGATACCCTGCCTCCCTGCCTGACCCCGGGAGCGGGAACGCGGGACCGTCGCCCTCGGGCCGCAGAACGCGCTGACGCGGATCTTCGCAGGAGGCCGAGTTCCCGGGGCTGCCCGCGGCCTTGTCTTTCGTGGCGCTGGTGGACGGCTACTTCCGACTGACCACCGACTCCCGGCACTACTTCTGCAAGGAGGTCGCCCCACCGCGGCTGCTGGAGGAGGTGGCGGAACAGTGCCACGGTCCCATCACGTAAGGGCCCGCCCCCATGCCCTCCCTCTGCGGCCAGACCCACCAGGGTCCCAACTCCAGTCTCTCCCCTTCTGGGAATCTCAGAATCCTGGGCAGGAACAGCCCATGGTGCATAGTGGCCACTCAATGAGGCTGGGCCATCTCCTGTCCGCTGCCTAGGGCAGCTGCTTCCCTCTGATTCCTCGGGGACCCCAGGGTCACTTCCTGGGGATGGAGTGGTGCTTGGCTTCCCTTGCAGCCTCTTCTTTAAACCAAAACAAACAAACAAACAAACAAAAAACGCTGTCCTTTGGGTTCAATTTATTCATGGGAAGGAGGAAGACAATGCTACCTGGCCCCGTGGCTTTCAGGGACCAAAATTATAATCCAGGTCTAGCTTGGTTTCTCTGCCTGCATCTCTCTTTCTCTGTCTTTGACTCTCGGTTCCCTCACACTTCACCACAGCCTGGATTTTGCTATCAACAAGCTCAAGACTGGGGGCTCACTTCCCGGCTCCTATGTTCTCCGCCGTAGCCCCCAGGATTTCGACAGCTTCCTGCTCACTGTCTGTGTCCAGGTCGGTCCACCACTGGGAACCAGGAGGGCAGGCAGGGCTTCTTGGAGGAGGTGACATTTGAGCTGAGCCCTGGAAAATGAGTCAGCATTTGCTTCCTGAGGAAGGGGAGGGAAAGGCATCCCCAGTGGTAGGAACAGTGTATGCAAAGGCTTGGAGATTGGAGTGAGGCTATTATGCTCGAGGAAGAGGGAGTAAGCAGGAGGGTGCTGCCTACACCCACTCAAGGACCACTCCTCCTTGCAGACCCCTTTAGGCCCTGATTACAAGGGCTGCCTCATCCGGTATGACCCCTCAGGAACCTTCTCCCTGGCTGGCCTTGGCCGTCCCCACAGCAGTCTTCGAGAGCTCCTGACAGCCTGCTGGGATGGTGGGCTGCATGTGGATGGGGTTGCACTGAACCTCACCTTCTGCTGCACTCCCAGACCCAAAGGTGAGCCTGCCCTCTTCCCTGAGCTCAGTGACTGCTCTGGGGCCCCACCCTCCTGTGTCTGTCACAGCTCTTGTATGACAGGTGGCAGAGATTGCAGGTCAGGGTGGTTTAGGGAAGAAAACGTGATTTTTTGGTTCATGGGATAGGGCCACCTTCAGGTACAGCTAGATCCAGGCACACACCTTCAGGTACAGCTAGATCCAGGCACCTCTAGATCTGCACAATGTCACTACCACTTAATCTCTATCTCTTGCCTCTCCCTCTGGGTCAACTCAAAAAGCCTCAGATAGGACAACTCTGAAGTGTGACTTCTCCAGAGTCTCCCAGAATCATTAACAGGACTGAGACCAGGTTGCCCACAGTGTTTCCTACTCACTGGCACCCTCTGCAGGTTCCTTCCCTTCCTGTCTCACTCCCCCACTACAAAACTGGGCTTCCTGGAGTGTCCTTTCAAATAAACCAGTTGCCCTGGAATCCTCATCTTCTGGGGTATACCCACACTGAGGGAATGAGCAAACCATTGAGGACCTTTTACCGCTGACCTCAGGTTTTCTCCCTCCACCTCTTCCCTGTAGAAAAGTCCAACCTGATTGTGGTCCGGAGAGGTTGCAGCCTACCCACATCATCCCCTGTTCAGCCCCAATCCCAATGCCAGCTGAGTCAGATGACATTTCACAAGATCCCCACCGACAGCCTGGAGTGGGTAAGGGGTCCCAGGAGATGGGGGGATGTCTTGTTGGGATGTGGAGACTGGATCCACCTCTGCGGTGTGGCCTTAGGAGTGTGGCATAACCTCTCTGTGCCTCTGTCTCATTCTCTGTAAAATGGGGCCAGTGCCTGTACCTTGCTCAGGCCAGAGATGGGGACCAGGATCCCATGGGAGCCCACTTACTGTTGCCCCTCACCCTTCAGTATGAGAACTTGGGACATGGGTCCTTCACCAAGATTTACCGGGGCTGTCGCCACGAGGCCGTGGATGGGGAGGCCTGGGAGACAGAGGTGCTGCTCAAAGTGATGGATGCCAAGCATAAGAACTGCATGGAGGTGAGCAGAGGGGGGACCAGGCCTGGGTCGAGGCTGGCTGGAAAGAGGGTAATGGATTCAGCAAAATTTTAAAGCAGAGGAAATGTAGCCACAGCATCTCCAAACCATAGAATATGGAAGGGTTGGGGAATTTAGAGGCAAGCAGAAAAGTACATCCGACAGAAGTACAACAGCCAGTGCACAGGTCCTGAGGCAGGGCTGAGCCTGGCATGTTTAAGGAACAGTGAGGAGGACAGTGGCTGGAGAGGAGCAAGCAAAGGAGAAGAGGGGAACAGTGTGGATGGAGGCACCAGCAGGGCCTGGGCCACACAGGGGAAGGCTTGAGCCCTTTTCAAATCCAAATCTCCCACTTCTGCGTGAGAGACTCAAGGTAGACTACAGTGAGGACTTCCAGCCCACACCAGAATGTCATGATAAAGAGTTCTGTGTGCATTAATGGCAGACTCCAGGGCCAAAGGAGGCAGGCTTGTGAGCAACAAGTTTGGGGCCCTTCGACTGAACCCTGGAGTGGAGGAACCCCTGCATCTTGTCTCCCTTCTCCCCTCCCCAGTCGTTCCTGGAAGCAGCAAGCTTGATGAGCCAAGTGTCATACCAACATCTCGTGTTGCTCCACGGCGTGTGCATGGCTGGAGGCAGTGAGAGACACCCCTGGCCCAGCCTCTGCCCTGCCACCCTGGGCCTGTCTACAGCAGCATTAGCAATGCACATGCAGAGCCTGCCCTGGCTGGGGTCCAGTGTCCACTAGCATCCATCACCCTGTACCCATGTCCCACAGTTGTCAATCCTTGGGCAACAGCTCCAGGCTCCCAGCAATACTCAGCTCCCCAGAACTGTCTAAAATCAGACACACCCGGGTTCTGATCTCACTTTGCTGTGTAACACCTCTGCAGCTTTGCAAGGGCCACGTTACCTTTCCAAGCCACAGTTCCATCAGTCTGGTTCAGCAGCTATTTATCAGGAGACCAGTATGTGCCAGGAGCTGGGGGCCTAGCATAGAACATGATAGGCTGGGCAGGGTGATAAATGATCGTGTGTGTTGGGGATAGCACAGGGCAGTAGGTGGTCAGAGTCCATTAACCCAGCTTGGAGGTCAGGCCGTGATTCTGGGTAGGCCAGGAGAAATTCTCAGCCGGGAGGGCAAGGATAAAAAGGAAGTAGGGAAGATAAGGCAGAGGGCTATTTTAGGCAGAACATGCAAAGGGCTGGAAGTGAGATACAGAGAAAGCTCAGCACCTTCCAGGCATTTCAGGCAAATGGTTCTGAGATGGGTAGTGGAGAGGAGAGGTGAGTAGGATGGAGGGAACAGTCAGAGCTGAGAGGTCCCGGGAGGGTCCCCGGAGGGCGGCATGGGGGCAGAGGCTGTTGAATACAAGTGCAGTCCTTCCCCCCAACCCTACCCCTCCCTGCTGCCCCAGGCATCATGGTGCAGGAATTTGTACGCCTGGGAGCGCTGGACACATATCTGCGCAAGTGTGGCCACCTGGTGTCAGCCACCTGGAAGCTGCAGGTGATCAAACAGCTGGCCTATGCCCTCAACTATCTGGTGAGTGTGCCTGTGCCTGCTGCACATCCAATCACAGAGGGGGAACTAAGAGTGGGCTCTACAGTAGGGACAGGAATTTGGCAAGGGTGCAAGGGAGAGGGCATTTTAGACTGAGGGAAAAGTGTAGGTATAGGCTTAGAGATGTAAGAGCAGAAGGGTCATCTGTGCATCTTGAGGGGAGTAGTGAGCAATGAGTCTAGGCAGGGTAGGAAAGGTTCCCAGAAGAGGGAACATTGGAGCTGGGACTTTGAAGGTTGAATAGGAGTTCATCAAGAGGAGAAAGGAAGGATGGCATGTCAGGCTGAGGGACTAGCCTGGGCAAAGTTTTGTGGCTTAGGTGTGTTGCATGTCCTAGGAGGCATTAGGCAATTTAGTTGGCAGAAGACCATGGTGGGGGCATGGATGAGAGAAGCTCATGGGAAGAGTGAACAAGAGCTGGATCTCAAAGGGTTTTGAATGTCCAGATAAGATCTTTGACTTTAACCTGAAGGCAGTGAGGAATCATGGGATGGGGAGCAGTGTTTGAGAAGGAGAGGAACACAGGTCAGCATAGGGGATGGATTAGAGCATGTAAGACAGGCTGCCAGTACCAGGTGGGCTTTGAAGTACAAGTAGGAGTTCAGCAGTCAGAAGAATTATTCATAAAACCCTCCCTGGCATTTCCCTATGCCTGCTTCATTTAGGAAGACAAAGGTCTCCCCCATGGCAATGTATCAGCCCGGAAGGTGCTCCTGGCTCGGGAGGGAGCTGATGGGAACCCACCTTTCATCAAACTTAGTGACCCTGGTGTCAGCCCCACTGTGCTAAGCCTGGAAAGTAAGTACCGAGAGAGGAGGGAGGGTTCTAGAGGGACAAGGAAGTGGATCCCTGACCCCATCCCCACCCTCCAGTGCTCACTGATAGGATCCCTTGGGTGGCCCCTGAGTGTCTTCAGGAGGCCCGGACACTTGGCTTGGAAGCTGACAAGTGGGGCTTCGGTGCCACCGTCTGGGAGGTGTTCAGCGGTATCACGATGCCCATCAGTACCCTGGACCCCGCTAAGGTCAGAGCACTGGCATTGGCCTCTAGAGACCCCATTTGACAGAAAGGTGGACTGAAAGTCCTGCTTGGGGAGGATGGTTGGTCTGGGGAACGTTCTAAGGGTGAACTGGGGGTGACCAGCCCCTCCTCCCATCCTCAGAAGCTCCAGTTCTATGAGGAACGTCAACAGCTGCCTGCCCCCAAGTGGATGGAGCTGGCCCTGCTCATCGAACAATGCATGGCTTACGAGCCAGGCCAGAGGCCCTCCTTCCGCGCGGTAATCCGCGACCTGAACAGCCTCATCACATCAGGTGCCCACTGGGCCAGGCAGGGTGGGTGGGGCCAGCATGTCCTATTGGGCCCAGGGAGAGAAAAGCAAGGTTTGTATGCAGAGCCCACCTTGTGTGCCTAAATATAAAGTCAGAGTGGTTGGTCACTGTAGCAGTCAGCAAGAGCCTCAACAGCTGCTGTAACAAACATGCCCCTCAGCTCATGGAGGAACATGATGGGCGGTTAATTCTCATTTGATGGAAGTGTCCTGGTCAAGAGACACCTCTCCCTTTGTGGCTCCACCCATCCAATGGCCTCAACTCCCTGTTGGATCCTCTGCACATGAGAGAGAGCGTGGAGGGTCCCACACTAGGTTTCCACAGGCCAGGTCTAAAGGAGCACCCAGCACATCTCCCCCATCAGCCTGAGCTCAGTCACGTGACCACACCTCACAGCAGAATCTGGAAAATAATACCTGTCTCCATAGCCATGTACAGTTGCACAGGGTGTGCACTACATAAGGGGGCTGCCTTGGCCCAGGGGGCACTTTTTTTCAGCTCCCACAAAGTACTCTTTGGCTTGTAGTGGCCCTGCCCTAGCGCACAGAGAGGGTAGGCATGCAGATTGAGGTCAAATAGCAAGTCAGCTTAGGAGTGGAGGCCCAGGGCCCAGACTGCTGCTCACTCATTGTCTGTGCCTCCCCCCCCCCCGCCCAGATTATGAGCTCCTCTCTGACCCCACGCCTGGTGCCCTGGCGCCCCGTGATGGGCTGTGGAATGGTGCCCAGCTCTATGCCTGCCAGGACCCCACCATCTTTGAGGAGAGACACCTCAAGTACATCTCACAGCTGGGCAAGGTGAGGTGGGCGGGCCTGGGATGGGCCGGTGGTGGGAGGGGTTGCCCTTAGGCATGTGAACACCAGCCCCACTGTCCCCCCAGGGCAACTTTGGTAGCGTAGAACTGTGCCGCTATGACCCACTGGGCGACAACACAGGGGCCCTGGTGGCCGTGAAGCAGCTGCAGCATAGTGGGCCAGACCAACAGAGAGACTTCCAGCGGGAGATCCAGATCCTCAAGGCTCTCCACAGCGACTTCATTGTCAAGTACCGCGGCGTCAGCTACGGCCCAGGTGAGGCCTGGGAACACCAGCAGGGGCGCTGTCCACGCTATTGCTTATCCAGAATCAGACGGGTCACAGGTTCGAATACCAGCTCTAAACCTTAGCAGCTGGGCAACCTTGAGGAGGCGATTTAACCTCTAAGTGTCAAGAGCCACCTGAAAAATGGGTCTTTATGAGGTTTAGATGAATCAGTGTGTTTTGCCGAAAGTACTGAAGAGACAGGAGCGGCAAGTGTCATAGGTGCAGTTCCCATTTTATAGAAAGCAATGCTGAGGCCGGGAGGGACCCAACGTCCTACTCCGAACGGGGGGTAGACAAAATGGGGCCCTTTGGTGACCCCTCCCCGCCTTCCCCGCCTCCCCTAGGCCGCCAGAGCCTGCGGCTGGTCATGGAGTACCTGCCCTGCGGCTGTCTGCGAGACTTCCTGCAGCGGCACCGCGCGCGCCTTAACGCCAGCCGCCTGCTCCTCTACGCCTCCCAGATCTGCAAGGTGCGGGCGCCCCGGCACCTGCGGGGACTGAGCTGGCTCTGCCTGGGCGGAGTCTGCGCGTCGTCACTGGTTGAAGTTTGGGGTCCAAGTCAGGTTGGGGGCGGGTTGGGTTAGGGCTAAATTCAGGGAAGGAGTCCAGGTCGGGTGATGGGTAGGGTTAGGCTTAGGGTTGGATTTTAGGTTAGGCTTGGTGCCCCTGCTGGGTCATCCTAGGGTCCCGCCCCATATCGGCCCGCAGGGCATGGAGTACCTGGGCTCCCGCCGCTGCGTGCACCGCGACCTGGCAGCGCGTAACCTCCTGGTGGAGAGTGAGACGCACGTCAAAATCGCCGACTTCGGCCTCGCCAAGCTGCTGCCGCTGGACAAAGACTATTATGTGGTTCGAGAGCCGGGCCAGAGCCCCATCTTCTGGTGGGGAACCCACCCTGCTCGGGCCCTCCGCACAGCCACGGCTCCGCCTCGGCCCCGCCCCGGCCCCACGCAGCCTTCCTACTGCCCGGGCCTCTCTTCCGCTTCCCTTGTCCTGGCCCCTCCTCTCCTGCGGCCTCGGCTCCGCCCATACCCTCAAACCCCGCCCCCCGGGTTGTAGAATCCCTCATCCCACAGTCAGGTAAACTGAGACGCCGGAGAGGGGAATGACCTCCCAGCTCCCACCTTCCGCCTTCCCTCGCCCAGGGCTGCCCCCGTTCTCGTCCTCTGCCCCACTTCGCACCTCAAGACCTCCCTGTCCGCCCCCCAGGTACGCCCCGGAGTCACTCTCGGACAATATCTTCTCGCGCCAGTCGGATGTCTGGAGCTTCGGGGTCGTCCTGTACGAGCTCTTCACTTATGGCGACAAGAGCTGCAGCCCCTCAGCCGTGAGTCGGCCCCCTGGATCCCCAGCACCCTTCTCCGAACCCCTTCTTGGCCAATCCCGCCGCTTGTGCCCGCGTCCCGCGTTTGTTCAGGGTCACCTGGTCACAGTGGGAGGACCTCTCTTCACTCTGGCTGACCATCACCCCAAGCAGCCCTCTCCCCGTCCCATCACAGGGGGCTCCTCCCCCACCACTGGCTCTCCCCCATGTCCCCAGGAGTTCCTGCGGATGATGGGATGTGAACGAGACGTCCCTGCTCTCTGCCGCCTCCTGGAGCTGCTGGCTGAGGGCTTGAGACTGCCGGCGCCTCCTGCCTGCCCTGCTGAGGTGAGTGCTGGAGGGCCTGCCTCAGTTTCCCACTCTGTAAATAGGCCTGGAGTCTTGGGCAAGCCAGCTGGCCCCTCTGGGTCTCCACTGCACGGGAGCAGTGGCAGAGGCATGAGGTTCAAGGGGATCCTGGCCTCCACTTTCCTACTCTTCACTGGCAAATGACAAACACTCAGAGCCTCCGTTTATCTGCAAAATAGGAATAACAGGGCCTTACTGAATAGGGGAGAGGATTAGACAGTTAACATTAGCCAGTGTTCAGCTCAGAGCCCAGCACACAGTCGGTGCTCAAGAAATGGTGGCAACCCTTTCCATTTATCATCACAACTTCTGTGGAAGTGTCTGACATGTGGTTGATCATTCACAAATTAATCCACTCAGGCCGCAAATGTTTATTGAAAGCCAACTGTATGCCGGGCTCTTTGCTGGGGACCCAGCAGAAGACAATAGATACTATTTTGTCCTCCAGGTAACCAGCAGAAACTGACTAGAACATTTTGGTGGTGATCAGTGTCTGGAAAGAGATGTACAGAGGGAAATGATGGAAGCAGTCAGGGAGGGCTTCTTAGAGGGGGTGATGCCTGAGTGAGAAGGAGGAGCCCATCCATGGGGCATGCTGAGAGAGGGCATGCTCAGTGAAGGGCAGGTGCAAAGGCCCTGAGGCGGGAATGAGCTTGGTGCATTGAAATAATGAGATGGGATGGATGTGGCTGCAGGGAACTAGAGAGGAGGTGATGGAGGGAGGGAGGCAGTGCAGGGGATGGGATTTTGTTCTAAGAGCAATAGGGAGCCATAGGAGGCTTTGGAGCAGGGGAGGCATGGAATCTCTTTAAAACTGGGAGTAAGAGTCATGTCCACCCTACTGCTCACATATGCCAACATGTCTCTTCCCATCCCCTCAGGTTCATGAGCTCATGAAGCTGTGCTGGGCCCCTAGCCCACAAGACCGGCCACCATTTAGCACCCTGGGACCCCAGCTGGATGCACTGTGGAGTGGAAGCCAGGGGTAGCATCTGGAGGCTGAAGAATCATGCCTTCCCTTCTTGTCTGGAAGGAAAAACTTACTGTCATTTTTATATCTCCTACACACAGACCTGTGGGTTCTGGTCTGCAAGGATGGTGTGACCTTGGGCAGAGAACTGCACCTCTCTGGGCCTCCTGCTTCACAGAGACCCCTATGGGGCAAGTGGCATTGCATTGGGGAGGCATCCCTGGCTTGTGGAGCAGCAGCAGCTTGGTGGCCATTGGAATTGTCCAGACAGACACTTCAGTGAGGCCTACTGAGCCCTGCCCCACAGAACTGAGGGACCAAATTAAAGCCCCTCCCATCTTTCCTGTCCTCTTAGGGTGTGGTCCTGAGTTTCCTGTCTCATTTCCAGTGGGGATGTTAAGTAGGTTTAAATATATATATAATCTTGGGCTTCTATTCCTCATCCCTCTTTTGCTGGAGGAAGCCAAGAACAAGAGCAGCTGCCCTGGTTGGAAATTCACTTTTTGGGGAAGCCTGTGTGGCTGTTTGGGAATGACAAGGGGCCAGGAGAGGCTGGGGTCTCAGTTCTCCCTAACTTCCCTGACTACCTGAGCGTCCCAGGACTTCAGTTTCACCACCTGCACATGAGGGACCTTTCTGTCCTGATGGGAGGGTCATGCAGTTAAAGACACTGGAACATCACAGGAGCTTTTCAGCAGCTGAGGGAAGGAAAGGCAGTTTTGGCAGAAGGAAAAATATGGCAAGAGCGAGGAGGCTCAGCGTCCAGAGCTTAAGCAGCAGAGATGTTCTACCACTTATTTGCCGTGTGACTGTGGGCAAGTTGGCTTCCCCTCTCTGAGTGTCAGTCCGTCTCCTATGCAATGAGAAGATTAATAGTGATGGGTCCTCGGTTGTGCAGAGTCGACTCCTAGAGGCTTGTGAGAAGGTGTCTGGTGCAGGTTAAGCCCCTGCCACTCCTCACCTGCCTGCAAGTCTTCTGTCACTATTGCCTCCCAGGAAAACTCTTACTCATCTCTCAAAACCCTAGCTATCATCTCCCTGCACGCTTCCCTGGTGTGCTTCCATCACTCCCTGTGCTTCTCTCTGACCCTAGGACTGGGGTGGTGTCTGTGTCCAGCTCTGCCTCCTCTGGCCTCGAGGCTCCTTGGTGGCTGGGCTGGAGTGGGCACAAAGGGGACTCTGGGAGTGTTCTGAATGAATAAATGAGTTCAGTGGAAAAGATGGTTTGTTGCTAGACTTGTGCAATGGGGACTCTTCGGGGGGTATGTGGGACTGGGGGATAGAGACCCTAGGTGCCACAGTGGAGCCTCAGGGCAGGCTAGGGGAGGAGGGACAGAAGGGTGGGGCATTGGCTGGGGCCCTGGAGGACAGAAGCCCTCCTAGCCCCAGCTGCTGGCCTTGGCTCCTGCCTGGGGAGCTGATTACAGGCTCTTGCTGGGTGCAGGGAACAGGCTGCTCTGAGGGAGTCAGAGGACAAGGCCAGGTTGGGAGGGCTAGGCTTTGGGGAGGGGTCCAACTTCAGCAGGAATCAAGCCAGTCCCCTGTGTGCAAATCAGGATGGCTGGAAAGATATGGAGAGCGACAGAGAGAAAGAGATGGAGAGATATAGAGAGATACAGAGGGAGGGAGAGAAAGGCCAGGAGAGACAGAGATCTCTGTGACTACTCTCTTAACCCAGGAAAAGCACCCTGCTTTGGTGAAAAGGGGAGGGGCCTGCTCTGGGCTCAAGAGAGATGGGGGTTTCAGCCTGAGCTCTCCCCTGCCTCGGCCACCAACCTGTTCCTTTATTCTCGGCCCCCGAGCACCTGTGCAGTCCAAGGAGCCCGTGCTGAGGCTTGCACAGAGCCGGCCGACACCAGCCTCCTGTGACCGTGGGCAGGTGTAAGGTCTCCTCTCTGAGGTGGTCTCCTTGTACAGTAAAAAGGACAACAAGATTCTGAATGTCCCTGGTCTCCAGTGGCTGGATTCCTCCCATCCATGGAATTATTATTTCTCAGTTTACTGATTTCAACACTTCAAAATCATTTTAAAAAAGACTCTGCCAGCGTGCCCCTTAGGGGAGGTACACCCAAGCTCTGGCCCGAGGAGAGAGACCTTCGTTGTTTTGTACTGGTCTCAATGTTGTGGCTGGATTGGTCTTTGTGGTTTTCATTGCCATTGCAAGATCCCCTTCAACAGCCATCAGGAAGCTTTGGAAAAATAAAGGTTTATTTCTTATAGGACCTGGAAATTTACACAGAACAGCTGGGGCCACGCAGCAAAGTTGCCCGGTAGGGAGGACCCCCACCCCACCCCGCCCACCCACCTGGCCTGCTTTTATCTGAGTCCAGAGTAGGGGTGTAGGGTGTCCCTGGCTCACTCTGTTTCGGTGACTTTAAAAAACACAAAAGAGTGGGAATTTAAAGCCATGGCCAAATGGTCAGTTATGGAAATCAACCAAGATTTCTAAAACAAGGGAGCCCCAGTAAGCAGAGGACGCATAGCTCTTTAAGTAGTCCTGCCCTGGTTTATTGCAGATAGCCATCTTTGACGCGGATACCTCTCATTTCAAAGCTGAAGTCAGGTCCTTGCATGACAAAAAAAGAAAACCCAACTGTCAGGGCTTACGTTACACTTGCCCTGACCCCACCCTTGACCTTCTCTGGAGCCGTCCTGAGGAATGCTCTGTCCCGCTTCCAAGGTCCCCAGCTGGGCGGGCTGGACGCCTATAAGTGGGGGTCCCCGCTGGGGCCAGGCGCCTTCCGCCGTCATGGACCCCCGCCTTCTCACCTGGGCACTGGGGCTGCTGGGCCCGGCCCTGGCGCTCACGATCTGCCCCGCTATCAGCACCGCGGCCGCTCCGGAAGCCCCCGAGAAGCTGTGCGGCCACCACTTCGTGCGCGCGCTAGTGAGAGTGTGCGGAGGCCCGCGCTGGTCCCCTCAGGATGGTCGGCCGGCGGCTGGCGGCGACCGTGAGTAGTCTTTGGGGTCTCCAGGGGGGGCAGGTGCACGCGGGCGCAGGTAGGCAGGTTTCAGGGGCAGGCCGGCGGGTTTGCACGCAACTACCAGTATCCACCTGCGAGCTGCGCTGGTGTATGTAAATCTTCGGAGGACGCGTCCCCTGCCATGCAGGAAGCAGTGCAAGGCAATAGAGGTTTTGCAAGTTCGTGGTCAGAGCCTACCTTTCTTTACAATTTCAGTGTTTTGATCTTCATGATTTTTTGCGTTGATTTTGAGTTTTTCTAAGTTGCAATAAAATAGGATTGTTCTTGATTGTTGACTTTTCTGGCGCCCCCTTAAATTGTGCGCCAGAGCCAGTGTTCGCTCTCCTCACCCTATTCCTGGCCCTGGTACAGAGTATATGAAACAGGTTTGGGTGCAAGTGTGTCACACGTGTGTGTCCTGCATGTGTGCATCTCTGTGACATGGGTGCAGATGGGTGTGCGCATGCACAGATGGAGGGAGTGGAGGGGACCGAGTATGTACCTGTGTGTGCTTACCCAGGGGTGTGCATGTCCATGGTGCCCACTGCCTGCACACACATGCCCATGTATATGTCACATGTCACCCCTGCTGTCTTCTGTTCGTCCGTGTGATGGGTGGCACAGCTGGGGCCTTGAGTGTGGCTAGGGCAGAGAGTGCAAACATTTGGATGGGGGATTAAATCTGCACTTGGTATACAGTAGGCAGTTCATAAGCATAATGCACCCTTAACATGTGTGATCACAATGTGCACGCTTAATGTGCGTGATGAGTGTTTGGTGGGATCACTCAGCAGGAAGCAAGCTTGTGTGTGCACACATTGGGTGGGAGGGGGTCCTCAGGGGGCCTCTGTCCATGGTGGAATCTGCTCTGTCCCCAGGTGAGCTGTTGCTGTGGCTGGAAGACCGACATCTCCTCCACAGGCTGGCAGCCGATGGGGACCCTGAGCTGGTACTTGCCCCACAACCCCTACCCAAGGCCTCTGGCCATCACCGCCACCGGCGGGCCGCTGTCACCACTCCTGCCCGCCACTGTTGCCTCAGTGGGTGCACCCGGCAGGACCTGCTGATACTCTGTCCCCACTGAACCCTCCTGGGGCATGGCTTCATGGGAGCCTGAGGCCAGAAAGGCCTGGTCTGGTGAGCAGCTGAAGCCACACAACACCGTAAAGCCCCACATCTGCAGGGACATTGTTGATTACTTTCTGGGATGGGGTTCTCACCATCTTCTCCAGGCCACCTGTCTTCTGTGGGGCCAACTTGGGGGGAAAACCAGCCCCAGCTCTGGCTTGAAGGATCCTTGGTTTTATGGAGGTGCCAGACACTGAGGGCCAAATGTCCCCACCTCCAGGAGCCCCAGGTGCCACCGTCCCCACATTTGTGACACCCCTCTTTTTGTCTCCCTGAGAGGAAATAAATAAAACTCCTGCAGAATCCAAGCAGGTTTTTGCATTTTCTCAAGAAAAAGGGACAAGCTTGGGCCAGCCCTCACATGGGCTTGTCCCCAAGCAACCTGCCAACACTTCCCAGACTTGATGACAATTCAAGAGTCATTACAATACAAAGCAGGGAAACAAAGGCCTAGGGAGATGGTCACTTTGCCAAGGTCAGACAGGGAGGGAATGGCCAGTTGCTGGGCTTGGATCCAGGTATCTGTTGAGACCCATGGGATGCCTTAATGCCACTTCATGTCCACTTAACAGTGACACACACATGCATGTCTGAATGAGTCACAGTGGACATTTACTGAGCCAGCTCTCACCATTCTTCTCCCTTGCATCCTTCTTTCATCTTGAGTTGGGGATTGTATGATATGACCTCCCTCATCAAAATTACCAAGCATTTGACTATGTGATCCAGTCACATGTGTTTGAATTTCCTAAATCTGCTGTAACAAATGACTACAAACAGAGAGGATTAAAATAGTAGAACTTTCTTCGCTCACAGTTCTAGAGGCCAGGGTCAGAAATCAAGGTGTGGCAGGGCTGATTCTTCTTGAAAGGCTCTGAAGAAGACTCTGTTCCATCCTTCTCTCTCAGCTTCTGCTGCCTGCTGGAAATCCTTGGCATTCTTCAGCTTGTAGCTGATTGCTGCGAGCTCTGCCACCACCATCTCATCGCCTGGTTTTCCGTGTCTGTGCTCATTTTTCTCCCTCATGAAGAGACTTATTGGATTTGGAGCCTACCAAGATAAGCTCATCTTGATTCTGATTTTATATCTTCAAAGACCATATTCTGAGGTTCCAGGTGGATGTACACTATTCAGTCCATTACAGCAGGGAAACAGGACTCTCTCCCAAGGGCGATGGGGAACCACAGAAGGTATGTGAACAGGGGCAGAATGAGGAGAGATCTACCTGTTAGAAACCCCTGCAGCAGCCCTGCCTTGTCTAGACCTGCCACCTCTTGCCTGGATTTTGCCTCAGCCTCCTCCTCCTCCCTTCCCAAAATCTCCCATGGCAGCCACAGTGCTTTTAAAACTTAAAAATCGATCATGTAATTTCTTTACTCCAAAGGAGCCATCACCTTCAAAATAACGCCCTCTCCTCATCCAGCCCACAAGTTTCCATGTGGACAGCGCTTGTGATCTCACGTTCCCTCTCTTTCCATGTTCTCTTTACTCAGCCAGTCATGGCCTCTTTGCTGCAACTTAAATGCACCAGATCATCCCACCTCAGGGCCTTTGCACATGCTGTGCCTTCTGCCTGAAATGCCCTTCTCCCAGTTCTCCCCAAGGCCATGTCCTCCTCCATCAGGCCTGAGACCCTGACTTCCCAGCTAATGTTCATTCCCATCAGTGTATCCAATTGCCGCATTTTAATCCCCCTCAAAGCCCTACTGCTTCTGATAACTTCCTACTTGATTACTCACAGGTTTGTATTCTCATTATAAGGTAGGTATCTGCCAACCCTTCCTGTGGGAGTTGTACAGGACAAAATGTGCAGCACATAGCAGGTCCACAGTAAATAAAGGGAGAGAAAGGAGGCGGAACAGAAGACAGAAGAGCTATGGTCCTAGTGGGAGGAGAGGAGAGGCTGGGTGGTGGCGGGAACAGGATTCAGAAGCCTTGCCGGAAGCAGGAGGCAAAGGCAACCGCAGTGCCCCACACGGGAGCAGCGCTACCCTCTGCCAGTCCCTCTTGAGCTTGCCATCAAGCTGGCAGTGAGATTCTGTCTTGAGGGATATATGAGCTGAGGGTAATAGGGAGCCATGGAGGGTTTATGAGCAGGGGTGGGGTGATGTCAGATCTGATAGAAACCCCTGCAAGCACCCCCCACCCCACATCATCCATGCCATTTTTAATTGGTGTAAATTTTCTACTAGAAATGAGATTTTTATTGATGAGGAAATACTCATAAAGTTCTCAAATCCCTCCCCCTCTTGGCAGGTGTGGTGGGAAACGAAGGAAGCCAAGGAAACAGGGTTTATGTTGAGGCTTCAGGAATGTTGAGGAACCACAAGGGGCTTGGGTGCTTGGGATTGAAACAATGTAACAATGTATTCCCCCCAGCCCCCACCCCACCGGGACTCAGTGGTATGGAACAGCTTGTTATTTATAGTCATGGAAGCCCATGAGTTTATAATATGGTATCCAGGTAACCTTTACAGAAATCGATTAAAATATAACTAGCATCCTGAATACACCTGAAGTGACCTAATAGCTCCCACTGCAACAGTTTCTGGGTGCTGACTCCCCCTTAGCTCTGTACTAAATGTATAAAAGGCATGGCCTTGTTGTACTCGGGGCTCAGACCTTTGGAGATCATTCTCCTCTGAGCCCACCGGTGTCAATGAACCCTCCTTCCAAGACCTCCGAGCGCCGCTTGGTTCCATCAGCGATCCCGCCCAGGTTTTTGTAACATTATGAATTAATGTAGACTGATCTGAGTTGAAAACTGTAAATCACTGAAAAAAAAAATCTCCAGGTTTTCACAAAACATTTTATTCTCTGAGGACCCAATCGCCGGTCCTCACTGTCCTGAATCCCTCCCCACCACCACTACAATGCCTGGGGAAGCGCCAAGTCCCAGACACCTGTCTGAGGCCACCGGGGCTGGTGGGCACAGTTCAGTTGGAGCTCCCCAACCCAAAAGACACACTGGGACGGGGGCCAGTCCTAAGGCCACCCAAGGACCTGAATCTTCCTCTCCTCTGGGGTCTGGGTCAGTGTGTGTTCTGGCCTTGAGCCCTGTGAGGACCCCTCTGACCCCAGGGCTGTTTTGTGGATTCTTGGGAAACACAGGTGTGGGGGCTGGGTCCTGCCACGGACCCCAGGAACTCTGAGCTTCCACAGCCTGAGCCAGACTGCTTCCACCCTCAGAGCACTTGATAACCACAGCAGGGGTGGGGTGATCCTATTCATGGTCTCTCTGGCTCCTCCCACCGCCTGAGGGAGTCCAAGACCTGGGGAGGGGGTGTCGAGAACACAACCCCTCTCTGCCCTGGAAGAAGAATGCTTCTTGCTTCAACTGTGTGTGGACCCAGGAGTTCCCAGTCGGCCTTGGACTTCACAGGCCAGAGCTCACCCACCATTAAAGCACTGCCTGTTCACCACCAAAGAGAGGCTGGCCACTGTTTGGGGTCCAGCCCACCATCAAGACTGGAGATAGGAAGTAGGACCTTGACTCAAATGGGATGGACGCAGCAGTAGCAGCTGGAAGCCTGGAGGTGCCTTCGGCCATTTAGCTGCCATGGAAAGAGATGGTCCTTCAGCGGAGAGTCCAGGAAGATGATGGAACATGAGTTCAAGTACCAGGTGGGTTCTGAGGGGTGTGTAGGAGTTCACCTGCCAGACTAGTCTAGTTCCTCATCAAACCCTCCCCAGCACTCCCCTCTGCCCAGCCCACTTACGAGGACAAGGTCTCAGCTTTCCAGGAGGAAGATACTGGCCCTTCCTAGGGAGACGGAGACAGAAGCCTAGAGGCTGGGGACCCTGACACAACCTCAGAACGTCTGTGTCTGCTTGCCACAGACAAGCTTGGGCTTGTTCAGCGCGTCCCACATGAGCAGCATCTCGTAGGGCAAGAAGCGGTGAACCAGCAGCAGCTCCCGGTAGAAGCAGGGGTCAAAGGTGGATAGGTGTGGTGAGGGGGCCCAAATACCCGCCGTACGGATCCCACTGTGTGAGGCAGGCCTCAGGCCTTCCTGCTTCAGGCACATGCCCAGGAAGACGTCGTCGATGGGGAAGAGGTCCAGGGTGTGGGCGGCCCGGCGGAGGGCAGCAGCCGTGAAGCGGGACAGCAGGAAGCCACCGCCCCCGCAATAGGGTGGGTAGTGCTTCTGCTGTGTCACCACATCCGGCACGTAGTACTTGCTCCAGGGAACCCTGATGGGGCCCACGTTGGCGATCAGCTGCCCTACAAAGAGGTGGTGGTCAGGGCTGTGGCCCTGCAGGTAGGAAACCATGTTGTCCGTGTGCGCAAAGACGTCATCATCCCCATTGAGCACAAAGCTGGCATTGGCGCACCGAGTCTCCTGCCACTGTAGAAAGAGCACCTGCAGGAGGGGAGGACAGGGTGCATGGGCTCGAAAACTGGGTCCCTGTTGGCTGTCCCAGCCTAGCAAGCCTGGGCAAGGGTGGGTCCCCTGGCTACCCTGCATTTGAGCCCCCACCCTACCCAGTGTAGGGTGACTTCAACAACCAACTACTCCTCTCTGTGCCTCAGTTTCCAACTTTCCGGACAGACCTCATCCTAGGACCTGTCTGTAGGAGTGCTAGAGATCCACAGGCAAGGCTCTGTAAAGCACAAGGAAGTGCTTGAAAATTGTCACACTTATTGCTAATTCCTTCTGACTCTGCCTGGCCGAGCCCTGGTGTTAAATAAATACTCATGTTGGCTGTTATTTATCTACCACCCCTACCAGACTCTGGGCTCTCCCTGGGGAGGCTGTGTCTCTCCTACCTATGCCATCTCTCCCCAGCACCCAGTGGGGGGGGGCAGTACTTCACAGGCGCCAGATTCCTGTTGGTCAAGTTGATGTCTATCACATGCGTTTGCATTTTGCATTAAGAACACGGCAGGTGGAGAGGTTCTGGTCCTCTACCAGCCTTGGCTTTGGGTTCCTCCGTAATAACTTTTGGTGCATGCCAGATGCCTTGAATCTCTCATGCGACCTCAGGAGGGCTGGGGTGGCCTTCAACTCCATTTAGAGATGAGGCTCTCCAGAGCAAGTGCCCTGGGCAAGGTCACACGCCAGAGAACTAGAGACATGAGGTCTTGAACCCAGACCTGTGCCTACCTACTACGAGCAGGACCTGCACTGGGCTCCGTCAACTTGCGTCTCCACTTAGTTTGCTCTGCCCTTGCCAGCCTGGGTGGGTCCTTGGAGCCACGCCACCAATTCCTCATCTGCATCTGAGCAGGATTCTATTTCTCATGGGTTCTTGACCATCAGAAAGATCTTTATTAAGCACCTACTGTACAGAGCTGGGCCTCATGGGGAGGTAAGACCAGAATAAACAAGATGTGTTCTGTCCAGTGTCCCAGGCCCATGTCCTGCCAATGTTATTTGAGCACCTGGCACTTGCTCCAGGTGCCTTATAAATATCACCTCATGTAATCCTCCCCAAAGGCCTCAGGGGTGGATGACTCCAGTTAATATCCCATTTTCCTGAAGGGGAAACTGAGGCACAGAGAGGGAAATGATCTTCAAGGGCAAATAGAAGGTAGGCAACAGAGCCTGGATTTGAATTCAGGTCATTAGGCTCTGGAAGCCCTTCCTCCTTGTCTCCTCCAGAGAAACACTTCAGACCCAGAGGACAGTGGAGGGGGTGTTGATAGGGACCTCTGTTCCCTGGGTTCCTCAGAGTAGGTGGTGGCGATATGGGCAGGAAGGACAGGCAGCCTAGATCAGGTGAGCCCCCGCCATCCTACCTGCTTGAGCGTGAGGTTGAAGAAGGAATCATGGAAATCCCACTGCAGGATGTCCCCGTGCCTCTGCGCCTCTATCTCCAGCAGCCGGTTGACCTTGCGAGCCTCCAGCGGGTCAGGAGCCGTGCCCACCAGGAAAAGACGGCGCAGTGGGAAGCCCTGCACCTGGCGCTCCTGGCCCCACGTGCGTCGCACCACCTCCCTGCGCTCGTAATTGCTGGGTGAGGACTTTATCACCAGCAGCAGGAAGACTGGCTGCGTGCACTTGTCTAGGGGCGCGTCCTGCAGCAGCTGGAAGTCACGACAGTGTCTGTACAGCAGGAAGTCACGCACGCGCTCCGGCTGACCCATGAAGTTCGGCAGGGTGGTCACAGAGGTGTTGGCCTGGCAGGGGGCGGCTTGGGGGCTGGAGGGCAGAGAGTTCCAGGTCAGAACCATAGGGGTGCCCGGTGACTCCTTCAGTCCTGGGCTGGTGGGGGGTGACACGTGCAGATGGAAGAGGAGGAAGATTAAGGTGCCCAGGGCTGCAGCCAGGCCCACCTCTGTCCGCAGGGACCAGAAGCACCTCATCCCGGTCAGCGAGGATCTGAGATTGGTCTTAAGAGACCCCTGGGTGGCTCCTGCAGAGAAAACACTTATCACCTGGATGGGCCAAGCACTTTCCATGAACTACTGTGGACCCCAACCCCTGGTGCAGTGGCAGAGCTGCTCTGAGCTCACTCCCACCTCTTCCCCTACCTTCCGCTGCACCTTCTCCAGCACTCCAACCCATGCTGGCTCTCTTTTTTTTTTAAGAGAGAAAATGGGGGCATGAAGATTCCAAGGTGACCCCCAGAATCACTGTGCCCAGAATCCACTCCACCCACCCCATCCAACCTGGTCCTCCTCATGCCCTTGCCTCAGAGATAGACCAGGGGCCTCCCTGACAGAGGCAGAGAACCCCCTCTAGTCAGCTGAGAGCTGCTGGAATCCTTCCTGCTTCCCTTTTTATTTGCCCTTCCAGGAAGCTCTGAGCTTCTGGGGTTCTGATACAACCACCCAGTTTTCTTGAGCCATGTCCTGAGCATGGCCCCTGGCTTTTCACAGACCCCTTAGAACAAGTATGTCTCAAGCAAAGCTATCTTCCTTGGCAAACTCCTAGTCTGCCTTCAAAACTCATCCAAAATGATCCACTCTCGGGGAAGCCCTCTTTGACCCTTCAGAAAGAGTCCTGGTTTCCTGTTTGGCACCTCTAGCCCTGTCTCTCCCTCCAGGCCAGTCCTGATTCCAGGGTGGTATTTGTGTATGGCTTTGTCTTCCCAAAACTGGGGGCTTCTTAAAAGTCCTAACATTGCCCAGCATGAGGCAGACACATGGAGGAAGCAGGGAGTGTTTGAATGAATGAATTTATGAATAAAAGTAAATTCATTAAGGTTCTCGCTGGCAAACTCTTATTCATCCTTCAAAACCCCAGCTCTAATGTCCCCTCCTGCTAGAAGCTCTCCCTCCCCATACCCAGGCTGAGCCCTTGGTCTCTCTTTCAGATTCCTTTCCCAGGATACCCTGGGATCCCTCAATGTCCTTTTGACTGGAAAGGTGGTATCTGCACTGTTTTCCAGCCCAAAATTTGAGGATTTATTTTTCAGTGCAGCATGAAATTGCTGAATTAGACTCAGGGCAGGACGCACCCATTCTGCACTTATTGGCCCAACCCAGAGAGGTGCAGACTTTAGAGCCCAACTCCTGGATTTAAATCCTGACTCCATCACTAACCTGGCTGCGTGCCCTCCATACCCTGGGCCGTGGTTTCCTCCACTATAAAAAGGGCATCCGAGCAACCCTCCACTCCCAGGCATGAAGGGAACTCCCAGCACCTAGCACTTTGTGAGCATTCAACAACCATTTGTTGAATGAATATATGAACCCCAGCACTTACCTCAGGCTGCCTGTGCTGGTCTGGGGTCTCCTCGTTCTCCCCACTGGCACCTGGAACAGTGTAGGGGAGTCAGTGGGTCCTGGTAGGTCCCTCCAGTATCAAGTGACCCCACCCAGCTAGCTACTGCCTGGGAACAAGAAAAGAGTGACTTCCGTTTCCATCTAGAACTGCAGATGAATGCTGGAGCTTGGGACAGGGCCTCCCTCTGATCCATGAGGCCATTTCCCCGACATGTCATCGCTGTGTCTGCACACCACCTGGCCCAGGTGTCTCCAGCCAGAGTCTCCCAGAAACTGGGCTCAGATCCCACCCCACAAGTTCTGTTGCGTGACCTTGAGAAAGAAGCTGATGTCTCTGAGCCGCCATGTAAAAGAGCAGGGTTGGGGCTGAGGGGTGGGGGAATTAACCCTGTGTAAGTGTGTTGTAGGGGATTTTAGCCTCAAACACTGGGCACGGTCCTGCCTCAGGACCTCCGCATAGGTTGTTCCCTCAGCCTGTAATGCTCTTCTCTAGATTTGCCAGTTCTCTCCCTCCCTTCTTTCTTGTCTTTGCTCAAATATTCCCTTCTTAGGGGGTGTGTTCAGGGCACATGGTCTCACTGGCAGCCCTGCTCCCCCAAACACTGTTCTACTTTCTCCCACAGCACATTTCACCATCTAAAATATACAAGAAAGCTTTAAAAATGTATAGTTTCTTGTCTATCTCCCCCACCAGAACAGGAGCTCCATGTACCCTGTCTTGCTCCCCATTTTCCCCCAGCCTGCAGAATTGTGCTTGGGCATAGTAGGAGTAGGTGCTCAAAAAACGTGTTAAATGATGAATGAATGTAGGAACACTGGGTTACCACATCTGAAAAAAATATTGACTCTCAGCATGGATTTATATGTTTATTCATTCAAGCCAATATTTACTGTGTTTCTCCTCTGTACCAAGCACCTCCTTTTGCTGGAGACACAATGTCGAGGAGACATGAGGTATCTAAAAGTTTCTGCTACTATGGAACCCGCGCTCTCAAGGGGGACAAACGCTAAATAAAAACCTCAGTGAAATGTACGAGGTGACAAAGGCCGCAGGAGGAAATGGGGTCTGGAGGCGGGTTTGGATTTTGAGGTCTAGAGGACACTGAAGCTGGGAGGTGGATGACACAGAGAAGCCAGCATAGCTGAGGTCCGGGGGTCAGGCCCAGGGGAAGAAACAGCAGGGGCAAAGGCCCTGTGGTGGGAATAAGCTGGTGGGCCCCGAGCAGCTGCAGGACCCTAAGGGTGGCACAGAACCTGCCTTGTCGCTGTGACACCCCCAGCTTGGCAGCTGCCAGCCATGAGGCTTTGGCTTTCTGGAGGAGCAGGTCTGGGAGCCCCCAAATGACTAATACTCTTCAGATGAGACTATGGTCTGACAAATGTGAGGCAAGGATGAACTGAATCTTAGAAGGACATTTTCCCCGAGCTAAAGAGAGGGCTGAGTCCAGGGTAGACGATGAGAAATAAATGCTCTTGGGCAAACTGGCACTCCCTGAGCTCCAAGGCTGGAAAAACTCCTCATGAGCTGCAGTAGAAAGATCACATCACCAAACAGGAAATCAGACTGGAGACGCCACGGTGTGCAGGAGACCCACAGAGGCTGGCAGACAACCGTGTGTCTGGGAACCAAATCCTGGGTAAGAGATGTTCTCATTAAGGACCGGTGAAAATTTATAGGGTGATTCACCCGTGTCCCATCCATGTTGAGAGTGTAAATCAGGGGTTCTCAAGCTGGGGTGATTCTGCCCCCAGGGCACAGTTGGCAATGTCTGGAGACATTTTTGCTGTCGTGATTTGGGCAATGTGGGGGTGTGGGACTCCTAATGGCATCGAACGGGTGGAAGCCAGGCATGTTGCTTAAATTCACATCCTACAGGGCACGGGAGGGCACTAAGAGGGGGCCACAAATGGCACAGGGGATGATCCAGCCCCAAATGTCAACATTATCAAGGTTGAGGTATCCTGACCTAAATCAACACGGAAACTGGAATAGAGAACTCAAAAGGAGGAAAAGTCAGAAGAGGAGAATGCATTACGGGGTGAACAAAGAAGCTTGATACAGGTTTAATAAATTGATCATGGGGAGTACTGACAAGATTGTTGTTTATCTATATATTATTTATGTACTTACTACACATTTGTTAATATTTATTACACATTGGCCAAGGATCAGTTCCCCAGGAATGTGTTTTCAAAGTTCCAAAGAAGGGCTCCTGAACAAAGGAAGGTAACCTCAGCAAATACGAATATTTACAATTCAGCCAAACCTGGGCAATGGAAAGAGGAAAAGCATGAGAAGAGATGAAAGCAATTAAATAGCTCTTATTATTGGGATCAGGGTGTCAGGGCAAAATAGGACCTCTTGGGCTGGCCATTTGATTTTAATTAAGTGAATGCCTATCCTTTTCTTTGCACTTTGTTTACTGGTAAGAACGCTTTGCAGGTGAAACACTTGCCCTTTATTGGCTATATGCATTTCCAACTCTTTCTCCCCAGGTCTACGGTTCCTCTACATGGAGGGAACCACCCTCCAAGGCTCCGTGAAGTTCCTGATTGGGGTCTGAGAGCTCACATCTTCTGTTCCCTATACTAGACCCCCATTAATGCATCCAAGCTCCCTTTCCCTTTTCCGTCTACTAAGGCCCCTGCTGACCCATGGCCCCTTAAAACCTCAAACAGGAAATACTGCCGTCCTTACAACATCCCACACTAGACCGGCATGAGGAAGAGGAACCTTCAGGCCTCCCTTTCAGCAAGGAGGAGAGGGCTGAGGTTTCACTGGTCCATTAAATCTTGTTGGGCTGCTTCCGTGGGCTCCACCCGAAGCAGTTGCCGAGCTGCCCTTGTGGGTCTCACTCTCTCAAGGGACTGGGACCCCACACCTGCTGCGGGAGATGCTGGGCCTTCAGGGCTTGGCTGTGCGTCAAGGAGGGGATGCCTCTTAATATTACTTCCTCTAAGCAACCGAGCAGCAATTCTGGGTGAGGCTGGGTGCTTGATAAGAAGCTCCTCTCAGGCCCGGGTTCAACTCCCTGACCCCCACCCAAGATCCTGCCATTCCTTCTCTCCAGTTCTCATTGTTAAATGGAATGATTAGATTTGCTGAAGCCCAAACTGCTGTTCACTTTGAAGTCCATTTCGTAGACGGGGAAGGGGAGCTCCGAGAGTTATCCCAAGGTGGTCCAGTGGGTGCCCTGCATTACCCTAGAAACCCCTGCTGTCTTCAGGTCCTTCCACCCCGAAAGGGATACTTTTATCCCAAGTGTACATAAGAAAACCATTCATTCATTCAACAAATAGGTTCTGGGGAACAGGAGAGCCTCGATCCTGGGCCTGGCCTCGCCTCCAAGGAGTCCCCAGTCTGGGGGAGACAAATCTTGACACCTGTGGAACTGGGGAGAAGAAGGGACCAGGACATTGAAGCTGAGACTCTGAAGAATGCATAGGAGTTCACCAAGGGGCGTTCAGGTGGAGGAAAGAGCAAATGCAAACGCCTGGTGCGGGATAGAAAACAAGCCTCATCAAGGAATTATGGGTTAATGTGTTTTGTCAAAAAGCAGAATTTGGAGAACAGGAGGATTTCTGAGGATAGGGGATGAAGGCAGACTGTGAATGCCAGGCTGAGAAGTGGGGCTGCCCCTGGGAATGAGGAGCCCCACAGGGTGTGGCGGCCGGAACGAGAGGTCAGATTCATTGTGGAACGGCCCCTTTTGCCCTGAGGTGACCTTGGCTAGTCCCTTCATCCTTGGAGTCTGTTACGTCATAGGACACTGGTGGGCTGAGACGCCACCCCCAGCCCCCGCCCCCAGTACACAATGCGGTCACTTACAATTGTGTATCAAAGTGCCTGCCTGGCTGTGTGGGGATGACCTCAGTGACCTTGGCGCACCATCCTGGTTCTTTGGCGCCTCTCAAACCCCCATTTACAGGGGACACTGAGGCTCAGTGTAAATCAAGATTGGAACCCAGGACCCCAATGGGTAGAGTTTTTCCACCCCATACCTCTCACGATTTGGAGTTGCTGGGAGTCTCCCCGCCTGGACCCCAGAGCCTTCCAGAATCTTTCGCAAGGAGCCATGCGCTAAAGAGCTATTGATAGAGAACCTGCGACCCAGCCAGGCCAACACTCTGCTGCTGCGCCACATGAGGTGCAGACTGGTGCGTACATCTACGAATGTGCATGAGTGCCGTCCTTTTACCTATTGCATCGACCCGTGGGCCATAGAGTATTTCCTGAACAACTACTGTACGCAGGGTGTTAGGAATGCAGCCGTGACTAGGCCAGCCCCTCCCTTATGATAGTAATACATGAAAAAGTGATTAATTTAGCTGCAACTGGGATAAAGGCTGTTGAAGAAGGGTGGCCCACAGTGTAGGCAGAGGGACCTGACCGGACTGGGAAGCTCCTGAAGGATGGTGGGATCACCTGGGGCAGAGTCCTGGAGAGCCCTAGGCAGAGGGCACAGCAAGTGCAAAGGCCCTGAGGTGAACACAGGTTTAGGGTGTTGATGAGAGAGAAAGGAGGCCAGCTGTGGCTGGGGCAGGGGGAGGGGAGGTTGCTGACATGGTCAGGGTGTGTGTTTTCCAGACCATGAAGAATTTCTTATGTTACATGTGAAGAGCAATGGGGAACGATGGAGGGTGGGTGAGCAGGGCAGGGACAAGATCGATGCATGTTTTTAAGAAGTCCCCTGCAGCTGCTGAGGGGGAAAAAGAATCAGGGCAGGAGTGGAGGCAGGGCAGCAGGCAGGCAGAAGAATTTGGGGGCATGGAAAGGGGCTGACTGCTGGAGTGCAAGGAAGTGGGTGGGCTCAGGAAATATGATGAAGAGAGTTAAAGCATGGATGTGGAGGATAGACAAGGGAGGACCAAAGATAACAGAATGTGAGAAGCCTGTGAGTCTTTCACAAGGGGACATTATGGGGCAGTGGGTGACCCGGGTATGATGTCTGGTGAGTGTCTTTGGGATATGTTGGCATGTAAACCAGGAAGGCCCAATAGCTATACGATGGATGGCCACATCCGGGTACTGCTTGCCCATGGCAGGGCTTCCTGGGTGCCCCTCCCTGCAAATGGGACATAGTGCCACTGTGGAGTCACCATCAGTGACATCTGGACTGATTCTCAGGAACCTTTGCCCAGCCCCCCACTGCCAGACCAACCAGTCCTTCTTGGGACTGTTTGCCCTCCATGCACTGGTGGGATTTCACCATCACCCAAAGCCTGCTTCCTCCAGCGCACACAAAAAAGATAGTTTTCTTTGGCCAAGACCCAAGTGCCTTCCCCTGGGGTGTGGCTGCCTGGTGCGGGACTTTGACTCAGCTCCCATTTTCCCTGCCCCCAACAACCTCTACCCATCTGCTCCAGCCTCAACAAGCTCCTCACAGCTCCTTGCAGCTCTACCACAGGACCTTTGCCCCTGCCATCCATCGTATAGCTATTGAGCCTTCCTGGTTTACATGCCAACATATCCCAAAGACACTCACCAGACATCATACCCGGGTCACCCACTGCCCCATAATGTCCCCTTGTGAAAGACTCACAGGCTTCTCACATTCTGTTATCTTTGGTCCTCCCTTGTCTATCCTCCACATCCACGCTTTAACTCTCTTCATCATATTTCCTGAGCCCACCCACTTCCTTGCATTCCAGCAGTCAGCCCCTTTCCATGCCCCCAAATTCTTCTGCCTGCCTGCTGCCCTGCCTCCACTCCTACCCTGATTCTTTTTCCCCCTCAGCAGCTGCAGGGGACTTCTTAAAAACATGCATCGATCTTGTCCCTGCCCTGCTCACCCACCCTCCATCGTTCCCCATTGCTCTTCACATGTAACATAAGAAATTCTTCATGGTCTGGAAAACACACACCCTGACCATGTCAGCAACCTCCCCTCCCCCTGCCCCACCACCTGGGATCCCTGCTTCTTGCCCTGGTTCTTTTCAGTCTTCAGGCTCAGCCCAATGTCACCTCCTTAGAGGGACCCCAACTGCCCCAGCTCTGCTCTTCTCAACACTCACCACCATTGCACATGGGAAATCCACGCACTTCTTTCCTCTCCATCTCTCCAGCTAGGCTGGAGCCCCAGAGGTGCAGTGGGGCTGTATCCCCAGTGACACCCACTGGTGTTTGCTGCACAAGGGAAAAATGCTAACGAAGACCCACATACTGGCCATTTCCTCCTACCTCACTTCAGCCCAAGCCCTCTGCAGGCAACAGAGGCTGCCATCCCCTGCCTGGGGTCCTGCGGCCCTCGGAGGATGTAGGCATTCAGTCATGACAAATCAACAAGCGCCTGCATGGAGCCCAGGGGGCAGAAACCAAGACACCGAATATTCCCAACTCCAAATATTCCTAATGCTCTAAAGAGCCAAATATCCAAAGCCCTGAAATATTCACGATGTTTTAAAGAGTAAGCATCAAATGTTTGCAAAGGAACTGACTATTAAAGACCTAATTATGTAGTTGGCATCCAGTATTTATAAGATACAAAATAGTTGGAAGTCAGCAATTAATAATTGCAAGGGACATTCATGATGCAACAGTGAATATTATCACAATGAATATGAACAAGCCACTAATTAGCCCTGAGCTGCCAATACTGAATATTCATAATTCACTGCATATACATAGCACTAAATATTAATGATTTATTGAACATTCATGAAACACAAGATGTACAGGAGGGGCTGACCACTCAGCAGAATTCATTTGGGGCCCCTATTAGAGACAGAAATCCAGCCCCACATCTTCTGCCTATATCCTCAGGTGGCAGCCAATGCCTGGCAAAGCCCAGCACATGTGGCTCCAGGCACCTCTGTCCTTGCTGTCCCCTGGAAGGCTGGGAAGGCAGAGAGGCTGAGAGACACGAAGGGGCATGAGAACATCATGCAGTCCAGGTGGCAAGACCTCATCTGGTGACCCCTCAGGGCCGAGACCTGCCACCCAGGTTGCCCTGCACCACGGGGAGCCTACCTGTCACTGAGTCGATGGCCTTCAGCACATCAAGGATGCTCTCACTCGCCAGATAAGGAAACTGAGACCGGGAATGGGTGAGTCCTGGATCCTTCTCCAGGCCAGTCAGACACACCCATCCACCGCCCCCCCTACGCCAGACCCAGTGACCCACAGACCTGGGTACCCACTACTGGCCCAGTAGCCAGGGCTCAGTTTCAGAATCAGGAAAGTGCAGGCTCAGTCGCCTTTCGCCCAGCTGCTGGGAGGACCAAGAGCTGATGCCCTTGAAGAACCCATGGTGGCCCTCAGAAAGGACATCCTGACCTGGCTACCAAGCATCCTTGGACCCCGGGCAGGGAGCCAGGCCCCTCTGGGCCTCTGCATTTTCTTTTTTTATTTTTATTTTTTTTAAGGATTGTGACATTTTTTTCTGTTTGGATTTTGTTACATTTCTGTTATGGGAAGTACATGATTTGTTTAAAAATTTATTTAGTTGTAAATTTTGCCCACTGATCCATACAAATATCATTATTTCATGCCCAACAAATACATATTTCAACAAATAAATTAACCCTGTATCTCAAGTGGACACTTGGCTGCTGTGGGCTTGAAGAGAAAGGGGTGCTAAACCAGGAGAAAGGCCTCCTGTTACTAATGAACAAAACAAAGAAATTCAGACACCAGACTCTTCCTAAAGGGGTGCTCTCTCAGGCTTCCACTTAGAACCAGTCCCTGCAGATCTGACCAGTGACAGCCACGGCCAGGACCCTGACAGCGGGGCCCCCCAAGGCCAGGCCGCCTCACAGCGCACCAGTTACGGTCGCTACATGGGCTGAATGCAGCAAGGCCACGGGGCAGAACGCGGCCTGGAGTCCTGCTCCAGACCTCTGGGCCTCTGCATTTTCATCTGCAAAGCTTGATGGTGTCAGCTGCCAACTCATGAGCCCCCTCCAGCAGGTGCTGACCATCAGTACTGAGGACTCGATTCCTTCCGCAGAACCCTCAGCTGGGATTTGCATGGGGTCATGGAACGTTCCGGAGCTGCCAAAAGGCCAGGTGAGAGGTTGTGGGGGACGGGAGAACCACCCATTTGTGTGCATAACAGTGTGAGTCCCGGGAAGGCTGGAGGACCGAGCAGTGGCCTGTCCTCCAAAGCACACACTTACACGGAACGACAGCGACAACACTGAAAGCAGCAGCAGCGGCCACTCACTCGCACACCTGTGGCCGCTCTGACCAAGCACCTAGCATCCAGCGTGGGTCACACCCCAGTCTAGGGCTGGGCACACAGCCAAGATGACCAGGAGAAAGCCCTGTGTTCACGGAGCTGAATTACTAGCAGAGGACACGGAAGTGGTGACCAAGACCATTTTCCAGAGAAGGGAACGTTCCAGGCTTAAAGAGACACAGGGTGGGAGTTGGGGTTCTGGCTCCTGAGAGTATGATTCCCTGAGTTGGGAATATTCTCGCTGAGCCTTCTGAGGAAGTGAGTAGTTTCCAGTTCTCTGGAGGGTGAGCTGGGCACAGAGAGGGTGCTCACCTACCAGAGGTCACACAGCCAGTGGAGGCTGAGGAGGGTTGCTGGAATTTGAATTCTGACCTGCTGGCCCTCAAGGTGATCCTTCCCAGGTTCATACCAGCTTGGCCTTCCAGTAATGATGGGCTGGTCTCTTTTAACAAGAAGCATGAGTTGTTTGGTAAACAGAAAAAAAAGCAGCAGCAGCTCAGTGGAGAGAATTCCTTAAAAGGCTCCTTATGGCCAGCCTCTGCTTTACTAACAGCATGCGTGTGAGTGGACTTTGTGCAAACATACACCCAACATCACTGAATCCCTGGGCGTGGCAGAAGGGGTAAGGGTACTGTGACACACACCCTTTAAATCCTAGCACTTTCTGTTTCAAGACTTCAGGTCATGTCATAGATGTTTCACTCGCTGAACTGTCCCTCCCCTTCCTCTACCCAGGGTACTTGGAACAGGTCCAGGAAGGAATCTGAGGCTGGACAGAGGTCCATGATTACACGCCAGCCCTGCCCCCCGCTGGAGTCCTCAGAGCATCTCAGAGCTCATTTCCTAGATGGTGACACTGAGGCTGGGGGAGGCAGGCTGTGCATCCCAGGACCTTTCCCATGATCCAGGGCTGATGGGGGACTCAGGCGTCATGGGCCCCTCCTTTGGGGACCTCCTGGAAGACCCCCACACCTTCAGGCTGGTCAGGGTCTTACTCCTGGCCTTGTACTTAGGGTCTGGCAGTCTTCACATTATTTCTGTCGTGATAAATGATAAATGTCACTAATGAGAACACAATGAACCTCATAATCGGGATCAGTTAACAAGCACTGTCTGCACATGGTCTTTTCCGCCATCCACTCACTGACACCCCACACCTACACTGGGAGGTGAGGCGCTGTGAGCCTCATTTTTATGGACAGGAAAACTGAGGAACAGTTTGAGGTCAAGGAACTCATTCGAGGAAGGCTAGGTGTGAGCCCAGTCCCTTCCTTTAACCACGGCCTGGGGCGGCTTCCTTTCGTTGGTTAGTAGTGAGCTCCCCTTTATGGGGGGCAATCAAGCGAAGTCAGGCTCCCATCAAGAGAAGGGACCACAGTGGGCATCCTCCCTGCCTCCCAGGGGAGGGGGTGCAAGTCGCTAGCCCACTCTTGGGCCTCAGACACTAGTGCAGGAAGAGAAGTTGCCCAGTGACACATTAGCTCCACCAGGGTCCCTGGGCCTCGCCGGCTTGTCTGAATTCCCTGGGCTCTGGCCCAGAGCATAGAAACTCAAAGGTCCCTTCTTGGTCCCTCACACCCCGAGTACCTGGCAGAAATCACCACAGGCTGGGGCTGAGGGAGAGGAGACGCATGGGTGTCCAGGCTGGGCTGAGCTGGGCAAACAATCTGCTCAGCTAGGCCAGGTGGGGGCCCAGCTGACTGGTACACCTGTTTTCCGGCCTCCTCAGCTCTGCCTGGCATGGTGGCTGCCTTAGGAACCGACAGGGCAGATGGGCGGACGCTGTGGCCCCAAATCCCGGCAGTTCCCCTTGGGCCCTGAATTCCAGATCTGGACAACAGGAGTCCCTGGCCAGAGAGAGGGGGAGGCCTCAGTTTCCCCATCTGAAAAGTGGCCATGAAAAAAAAAATATGGCCCAGAGAGAAAGTTCATTGGAACCTGGAAAGGTGGTTAAGGATCTAATAATAATAATAATATAGTTATGGTAATGGCTGACATTCCACAGACACCCACTGGGTGGTTAAAGCGCTTATGGACCCATTTCAGCATACCAGGAGTCCTATCTGACACATAGGGAAACTGAGGTTCAGAGACCTAAAGTCACTTCCAAGAGACTGCCTAGTGGCCAGAAGTGTTCCTGATCTTAAAAGCTTCTGCACCTCAGGCATCCTCTTTGAAGGTGGGTCATTGTCTCACCTCGCAGAGGGGAAACTGAGGCATGTCCAGAGACCAGGAGCATCCTGCCCAAGTCACACAACCGGGCTGAGCAGGGAGGGGCCTGAACCCCAGGGAGGTCAGTTGTGCCTGGCAGGGATGGGGGTCTACAGTAGTCGCCTCAAGACACAATAGTAACTCAACTCCAGAAACGGGGCGCTGTTCCAGCCCAGGCTCTCCCAATCGGTGCGCTAACGACCTCAGCAAGAGTAATATTAACGGCCGAGCGTACAGCCAGCCCTCTCCTGGGAGGAGGGGAGGAGGAGCTGGGGTCCAGGGCGGTCTTACTGTGCCCGTTTGCTGCAATGGAGGCATGCCAGAGTCCCACCCAGCCTTGGAAACACTGACTACTGTTATTGAGGATGGGTGAGGGCAGTGGGTTTATAGAGATTTGGATCTCCGGACATCTTCAGGGTAAATGCAGTGGAGACCCAGCCCCAGGGACCTCCCCTCTACTGAAGCCCCGATTCCCCCCTGCCCACCTACACGGTGGTCCAGCAGATCCTCAGGGGCCCCAGACACTCACCGCAGGATACACTCGAGCCTCCGACCCCTTATCGGAGCTCCTCCCGACTGCCAGCAGAAGGAAGTTTCACCCAGGCGCCGTCCCCGCCCATGCCGGCCACTTCCCGCACTTTCTCCCAGCTGCATCTGGTTTCCAGGTGGGGCAGGCAGTAGAAGTCCCCCCCCACACCCCCCAGCACACCCCGCCCGCGCTGGCCCCTCCCTTCTTCCCTTCTCCGCCCCCACCACTTCCCCTTTCTGGGCGGCTCCTGGTAACACTGCCCTGCTCTAGCCTCTCCTGCCCCTCCCGCCCCTCTTGGGGCCACAACCCCACCTGGGTCAGTCCAGAGCCAGACAGTGAGCTCCCCGCGGCCGGAGGTATGCAAGCATAGCCTTCCCAGCCCTGACACAGGGCTGGTCAAACATGTGTTGCATGGACAAGTGATTTAAAGGGGCAGAGGGCAGGGAGTCAGGTGGCACCTGCAGGGGGTTGGAAGATTCCAGAACCCTTAAACCTGTCCTTAGCCCACAGAAGTCCGTATGCTGAGGGCTGGCATGCAGGAAGTGGCAAGACGAGTCGGAAGATTCTTGGGGTGGGGGGTTGGTGAAAATTTGAATCCCTTGTGCTGACCTCTGAGTGTCTAGTAGGTTCTAGTCTTGACACGTTGGAGTAAGGAAGCTCTGGGATGGGGAAGATGCAGGTCTACAGGGGTGAGCGAGGCGACCATTTGAGTCACCCCAACCCGGCTTCCTCCCACATTCCGGTTTCTCCCAGGGGAGGAAACTGGTTGTACCTCAGTTTCCCTGCCTGTAAAATGGAGGAGCTAAGCCTTGACTCCTTGAGTTGGGAGAGGTTTAGGTCACCAGGGCATGATCTACACTGCCAGTACGAAGGGCGATTACATCAAATGTCACTGCATCAAATGGGGATGCTTGGGACCACGGTGGCTCTGGCATGCACACGTTGGCTTCAAAAATGCTTGGATTTTGGAGTCCATCGAGGTCATTTCTCCCTCTTGTGGGGCGTCAGCAACCTAACTTCTTTTCCTTGCCTATTCTATGGAGTCCTGTGGGTTTCCTGAGTTCACAGGCCCCTTTAAGGAGGGAGAATCAACCTTCCGGATGACTTCCTGCGAATGGTCCTGCCGTTTCCTTCCACACTGAGAAACTGGTGCCTTCCTGCTTGTGGCCCTGGAAACTTGCTCTGGCCCTAATCTGAAGTCGGATTAGGACTGGGAACAAATTGAGCAATGCAGGCAGTGGGCTTGACACATGCAGCTCTCCTTACCACGGGAACCTGAGGCCCGCCACTCAGAAGTTCGAGGCAAGGAGATCCACATATGCACCCTCTGGAGCGGCTCCAAAAGCTTCCAGGTGGATTCTGGTTCTGGAAGGCTCGTGTTCAAACGGGGACAAGAGTTATCATATGACCCAGCCAATTCCACTGCTAGCTATGTACCCAATGGAATCGAAAACAGATGTTCAGACAAATCCTGTATGCGTATGTTCAGTAGCGCTATTCACCATAGCCAAAGAGTGGAACAAAATGTGGTGTATGTGCACAATGGAATATTACCCAGTCATGAAAAGGAATGAAGCCCTGACGTGTGCCACAGAATTGATGAACCTTGAAATTATGTTGAGTGAAAGAAGCCAGACCCACAAAAAAGGCCACCTGTTGTATGATTCCATGTATATGAAACGCCCAGAACAGGCACATCCATAGAGACAGAAGCACACCAGTGGTTGCCAGGGGACTGGGGGAGGAGGGTGGTGGGTGACGGCTCTTGGGCACAGGATTTCCTTTTCAGGGTGATGGGAATGTTCTGGAACTAGACAGAAGTGGTGGTTGTCCGACATTGTAAATGTGCTACATGCCACTGAACTGTTCACTTTAAATGTTCCTCTGTGATGTGAATTTCACCCATGAGGCCACTCACCAAATGCGGGTAACCTCTGGCAAGTGGTACCTAATTGCTTTGTGCCCCAGAACGAGGTTTTGGGGCCTCCCAGGCACAGGGGACGAGGGCATCATAAACCTCCAAATGACAGCCTGCCTGTCCAGGGATGGCCAGTTACACGGGTGCCCCACCCTTCCTCCTGGGCTCACCCTTGCAAAGTAGGTACGGGTCACACCAGCTCTGGGAGGCTGTGGAGTTAGGGGGCCACACCCAGGAAATGCCTTCTGTGTTTTAAAGGGCACCCACTTTCACTTACGACCCAAAGAAAAAGTGCCTCCATGTCAGGAGGTGGTGGCAAACATACTGTCCCTTTATGCAGTGGCCCATCCCGTGGAGATAGCACCCCAGCCACTCAGCTGGGGGGCCAGCAAAGGGACCATGTTGCAGGGACCGAGGGCACTGAAAGTGCATACCCACCCACATGCACAGACTTGGAATGCAGGGGACACTCCCCCAGGATTGGACACTTGCTGATTGCTTTATGGGGCCCATGAGCTCAGGGAGCCAACCGCAGGGCCCCATAGGATGGATGTGGACTACACCCTGCAGCCAGGGAGCTAAACCTCAAGGAGGATGGTCCATCTCAACAGCTTACAAAGTCTTAGCGCTGTTCCCGTTCCAGGCAGGAGAGTGTGTGCGCTGGAGTCCGCATGGCCTGAAATGTCATTCGTTTTGCTGACTTGTGGAATCACCCTTCCCATGGGCGGGCAGTGGTGTGTGGTGTGGCTCGTGCACTGAGCTGAGGATGCTCCCGACACCTTTTCCAACTAGAGGATTTCCCCCCACTTCACAGACAGGGAAACAGAGGCATAGCCAGACCACCGCTACCGCCACTGCTCCTCTCTTCAGAGGACTGGATGGGACAGTCAGAGAGGGGAGGTCAAATCTTGCTTCTTGCTTCCTGAGCTTAGTCCCTAGGATAAGCACAGCCTCTGGGTCAGGCCCTCAGGGCCGCCAGATGTCCACAGGAACCCAGGACGGTCCACCAAGCTCAGACCTGCTCCCGACACAGTATGCACATTACCACACCTGTCCTGGGCCCCACTCAGGCCACCCTCGCCTACCTGGCTCCCCTGCCATCACTGCTGCTGTTTACTCCTTGGTGTGTGGCCTCCCCACAGCCACCCAGTGAGGTGGGCTATGAGAAGGAAACGGAGGCCTGAAGAGGTCAAGTCACTTACTTAAAACCCAGGCCTTTTGGCTTCATAACCCCATGGCTACCAAGAGCTTTGTCCTGCTCACAGCTGTGTCTCTACTGCCTGGCATACAGTAAGCGCTCAGTCAATGTTTGTGGCTCGGCTGCTTTCACACTGAACTCACAGTTCACCATGCCCCTGCCTGGGATGCCCATCCCCACCTTGCAAACTCCTCTTTATACCTCAAAGCCCCATTCATGATGCCCCCTTCTTAGGAAATTTCCTGACATCCCCCCTCTGGGTTCCTCTAGTCCTTGTCTTTTCCACCAGCCCAACTCTGAGCCCATGGGACTGGAGGAGCCTGTGGTGCTGGGGAGTGTCCATGTCTGGCTTTTTCTCTCCCAGGCTAGGCAGGGGTATGGGTTGGAGGTGGGATGGAATATTAAATCTCCCCCATCCGTCTTCTTTTCCTCTCTTCTCTAGCAATGCGAAAGAAATTTCCTGGAGCAGGAAAAGGCTCATTATTTATTTTATTAGAAAATAAAGTGTTTATTCAAAGAACATTAAAAGTCCAAGGACTGGCATGGGAGTTGGCGTGAGCAGGAGTGAATCTCAGGCTCAGCCGGGCTGGGTGTGGGTCTTCTCTCCACAGAGTTGGGGCCTTGGTGGAGGCCAGGGTAGGACCCAGGGTCTGGCAGGAAGGCAGGGAGCAGTCAGTGAGCACCAGGACGCAGGGCAGAGCTGGGGCCTCAGCAGCTCACCAGGTACATTCCTGTGGAGGGGGGCCATGAGGAGGCAAAAGGGGGTCCCTTAGCCCTTCCTTACCCCTCACCAATCCTCAAAACACCCCTGCTGTTCCCACTTCACCTTGGTCCCCCACAGCCCCTTATGGGGGCAGGAGAACGACGTGGGGGTAGGAGGTGGCGGCCCCTCTTGACCCCTCCCATTGTGGTCCTGTGTCCCCCAACCTGGGTCTCCAAGCCCAGCACCCACCCACCCTTCCACAACACTCCAAGTGCCTCCCCCACCTCCTTCTTGGGCCCAGCTCCAGGGGTGCACAGCAGTGGAGCAGGGGAGTACCTGTGGCGAACCTCCTCTTTACCAATGACATGCGGTAGCCACCGCCCACCAGCTCCAGGTCCACGCCCGACAGAGTGGTTCCCTCACTGGTGAACTGAGCAGACACTGGGCTGGGTGTGCTGGGCCCTGAGCATGGCTCCCAGCTGGCAGATAGATGGCCAGAGCCTGGGGAGGTCGGAGGTCAGCAGTGCCCCAGCTCCAGCCCTAGTCCCACTGAGACCCAGGTTCCTCCTTGGCCCTGTACCCGTACCCTTCGACCTGTGACCTCAGACATCAACTGTGCCCTTGCATCCTTTCCCTTTGTCCCCACGGGGCCATGTGTGGTTTGCTAAGGAGCCCTCCCTCGGGGCTTCTGCCTCTGCTGTGCCTGCCCCAGGGATGCCCTTTCAAGCTACCCCGCCCCTAGCATGTCCCCAGGTCTCCCCCAGTTTAAATCAGTCCCTCACAGCTGTGACCCCTGAGCCCTCATGCACAACCGTAACTTACCCCCTGCCTCAGACACATCTGGAAGCTTCCATAGGAGCCGCTTCTCCTCCAGGTTCCTGGCATCGAGAGAAGCTTGGTCAGGTGTCCCCCAGAGAGGACACTGGGAGCAGGGCCCCAGCTCAGTGGCCTCTTGGCTCATGACTCAGCAAGCCAGGGAGGTCCCTCCCCTTGCCTTAACTTTCCCATCTGTGAAATGGGAGTGGGGTACAGAGCAGCTGGGCCCCAGGGCCCTATATCCTTACAGCATTTTTAGATGATGCATTCAGTCTTTAAGTCTGGCTTTTTCATGGCAGCTTCTACCTTTTGCGTAAAACAAAGGCAACGCTGCGCAGTGGCTAAAAGCCCAGGGCCGAGAGCAGGCTGCTTTCAAGTCCTTGGTGTGACCTAAGATAGGTGCCTTAGCCCCCCTGTGCCTCAGTTCCCACTCTATAAATGATGGTACCTCGATGGATTGCTCTAAGCCCTGAGCCAGTCACTACATGCAGAGCACGTGGGACACACCTGACGTGTAGGAAGCTCTTGATGTCATTATTATTGTTGTTAACAATACCATCCTTAGCTGTAAGCAAGATGAGCTCACGGTGATTGGTTGGGCCTAGGGAAGGCCCTTTAGCTGCTGTATCAAGTTGGCCTCCCGTGTGCCCTCACCAGGTGGCGGCTGGCTGCAGGCGGACGTTGGTCACAGGCTCCCCCATAGGCACCACGATCTGGACATTGGTGAGTGGTGTGCGCACGGCCGTGGCACCAGTACGGTAGCTGTACTCCACCGAGACCTGAGTGAGGGTCTCCCCGCACTGCCAGTGGGCACTTAGCTGCAGAGGCACGGACTGGGGACCCGGGCGGGAGAACTAGGAAGAGCAAGAGCACGAGAGAGGACGTGGCCTAGGCCACCCTGTCCTGTCACACCACGCACTATTCAACTACCCTGACCCTGCCTCACTGCCAACCACTCAACGAACCTGACCCGGCACTGCATATACAACCCCAAGGGGTCCATTCCTCTTTTCTGGGCGGCTGGGGGTCAGAGCCTGTATTACACCATGTTTTCAGCAGAGGGCAGGAGAGTGCCTCGTTCTGACAAAGTCTGCTGACAGGTGCCTGGCTCAAGATTCTGGAATGGGGCCTCTTCTCGCTTACATAACGGTGCCATCTGCACTAGGGGAGGCCTGGCCCAACTATGAGGTCACCATTTCTTTCCTGCTCACCCTGCCAACCTCCCCCAGCTCACCCAGTTCCCAGGGCTACTCACCTCCGTTTCTGCCTCCCCTTCCCCGCCCCACCCACGTGGCCCACCTGGTATCGTAACAGCACTACATTGTAGTAGGAGGCAGCCGGATTCTGCTCTGCCTGGCGCTGCAGGGCCTCCGTCAGAGCTGCCATGTTGAGCCAGAAGTCTTTGGTCTCGGGGTCGCTCTGGGAGGGGTCACTGTAGGGACCAGGTATTAAAACCCCGACCCTCTTCGGGAGATGCCTTCCCAGAGCCCAGAGCATCCGACCTACTACCAGGGCTTTCTAAAGACGTAGATTCCCTGGCTCGCCTTGGGCCCAGCAAAGCAGGACCCCCAGGGGACGAGGGATGGGATGCAGAGGGACGAAGGAGAGTGAGGTTCAGAAGGGGGACAGCCAGCTCGCCCAGGGCTACACAGCAAATCCCCAGGCAGAGCAGGAATTCAGAGCTGGGGGCGCCTGACCCCCTCCATCCACCTCTGGGACCTCCTGTCCCTGCCTGTATCTTCCATAAATACCTGAAGAGCAGGTCAGCATTGGGCTGGAAGTGCTCAATAGGGGCCGTGTGCAAGAGGCGGAAGCTGAGGACAGGCGGGGGTGGGGTCCCACTGAACACACGCACAATGCCAGCAGGGAAGGTCATGGTCAGCTCCCCAGTTACTCGAGCCAGGCAGCTGGGATGGGGGTCAGAGGACTGGGCATTGGTTCCGGCTCTGCCCAGCACCTCATCCCCCCCTCTCTGCTGGCTCCGTGGCAGCTGGTGGGTCCGCAGAAGCAGCAAGGCCCTGACCACTCCCAGCATCCTGACCCCAGCCTCCTCCCTTTGAGTTCCTGTCTGGACAGCAATCTAGGTACCAGAAAGAATCCACCCTGGGTTAGGAGGTAGAGACACTCGAGCTCCCTTTTCCCGTAGGCAGGAGGTTCAAAGCAACACATGCAGTTTTATAACCCCTCTGAATGGGTTTAAGGTCTAATACCCCCCTTTCTTTGTGGTTTGTTCTTATGGTCTTTTCTGCTGGGTGCCGCTCCCAGATTACCCTTGGGCCTCTCTCTCAACCAGCCCTCAACCTGCCCCTCCATGGGCCTGGCCTCCGGTCTTGCTCCCTTCATTTCGATGCCCACCCAGTAGCCTCACAGGAAGTCCTCACGGGAGCTCCTCTAACCTGCGGCTGCAGCAATGCCTAGCCCCGCTCAAACACCCTCCACAGTCCCCCCGACTGGTGCCTCGTTGCTCAGCTCCGTGTTCAAGGCCCTTCTGTGGTAAAGTAGGTCATGAAACATACCTAACGGCTGTCACTGCTGGAACCCAGAGGCACAGCCCCCCGGGAGCCGTGTTTGCCCCTGTCACAGCCTGTACTATCCCCTCTCTCTGTATACCTGGGGCTGTGGCTGCGGAAGTAGGCGTGGACATATTCGGTGAAGGCAGTGGCCACCGGCAGGGCATCCTGGGAGCCCAGGACCACAGGGCTTGGGCCCCGGGAGACTCCTGGGGGGAGTGGGGAGGGATTGGGGGACAGACAGACAGAGTGAGCACAGGTCCCAGGCTTCACACCTCCCCCTCTGCCAACGGGGCTTCCACTGGGACCATTTATCCATCCACCCAGACTAGAGAAGGTGAAACCGAGACCCGGGGAGGGGCCCAGGGCTGCCCCCACCTACCATGTCCCGTCTGTGATGAGAAGCTGGGCCGTTCTAGGATAGTGCTGGGAGCCGAGGACCCCAGTGGTGAGGGACTCAGGGAACGAGACTGAAAGACAGGCCAGGCTGTGACGGCCTCAGGAGCAGCGCCCTGAAGCTGCCCCAGAGGTGACTCCCCGGCCCAGCTCCTGCCATACCCCTTCATCCTACCAGATCTCCATTGCTGCGTGTGAGAGGGCAGGACACCTTCCTGGAGCGGGGTCTCCGGGGTGGAGCTGCCAGACCCTCCCTGGCTGTGAGGTCGGCAGTTACCGGCATCGCGTCTGGGGAAAGCATGAGAACAGGCGTGGCTGAGATGCTACCCTGGGCCTCTCAGGCCTCCCCAGAGAAACAACTTAGCCAAAAATGGGAAATCAGGCTTATTTTGGGGAGACACCTTGGGTCTGAAGTCCTGGAACTGCAGAGAAGGTGCCCGACAGGACTATAGACACTATTCACAACCCTGAGCCTCTCAGACACCAGACTGGTGGCCTGATAAGGAGTGAGCCCCCTATCACTGGGGGTGTGCAAGCAAGGGCTGGAGCTCAGTAGGCAGGCACCCTACAGGGGAGATTTGACAGAGGGTTTTAATCTGGCTTTGGAAATTCTATGACCCTCCTCCTTTCTCAGAGTCTGAGGGTAACCTCCTACCCTGGTCTGGGTCTGAGTCTCACCCTTTAAAGTTAACTCATAACCTAACACCCAGGTTCCCCTACCTCTCCTGCTTCCCCAGTGTCCCTTGCTCTGCTCCGTCTACAAATGCTTGCTCTCCTACCTCCCCACCACCTACACCCTATCCTCTCTCCCCCAGGGTTTCTCAAAGGTCCTGTACCCTGCAGGGTGTCAAACAGCATCCCCGGTCTCCACCCACCAGACGCCAGTAACACCCACCCACCCCCACTGGTGACAATCAAACATCAGTGGTGACACTGCCAAATGCAAAACTGGCCTGGTTGAGAACCCAAGTTCTACAGTGAAGCTCAGATAGATAACTCGAGTCATCTGCACTTGGCAGTTCCACTCATTCCCCTGGTGCTCCCATGAACCAGCTCCAACCAGGCTCTTTCTCTAACCAAGGATGCTGCCAAGTAGCGTCACCACGGCTGGGGACCGCCTGTGGTCCCAGCCCACACTCCCTCTGACTCAGGGTCCCGGGAGGCCCTCCACCCCAACCCTAGGACTCCCCTGCCCCCTTGTACCTCCAGCCACTCCCAGCTCCGCCCTGGGCCCTCCCCTCTCGCTGGGTGACCTCCCTTTGCCCCACTGCGCCCTCTGCTGGGAACACCCTTCCGCCTTGTCCCTATGGCTCTGTTCTCACCACCATCAACCTCAGCTCGGAAGTGGCCTCCAGGGAGGCACCACCTTTCTGAGCCTTCATAAGGCACCTGTCACCACCTGCCTTGTTAAATACCCGTATCATTACTGACCCTGCAAGCTCGGGGGTTTTTGACCACCTCGGCCTCAGCTGTGTGTCCCCAGCACCCCGTTCAGGCCCTAGCCACAGTAGGCGCTCAGTCCTACCCCCGGGGCTCCGATAACTCAGAACCGGGGCCGCTGGACTCACCTCCTCCAGCCACAGCCTCCAGACTCCAGGGGCCCGGGGATGGGGCCAGGGGCTGTGGTGAGTCCGACAGTGGTAGGAGCCGTGTTCCTATCGACTCGGGGGGCGGCGCCCTACAGCTAAGTGGGCTCTGCGGGGTGCCCGAGCGAGGGACCCAGGAATCCGGGGAGGGGCCAGGTGCCGCGTGGGACGGCGAGTCCAGGCCGGAGTCCTCCACGTTCTCAGGCGAGGAGGAGGAGAAAGGCGAGGGGCTAGAGGTGAAGCCGAAGCTGCTGGAGCCTGGGGAACGGAGGGGCGGCCAGCTCCAGACCCCACCCACTCGGAGTCTTGTCCGTCCCCCTGCAGGCCACGCCCATGTCGGGAAAGGGTCCGCTCCCATTCAAAGTCTTGCCCACCCCAGCAGGCCACAGCTCTGGTCACTTCTCCTGCCTTCCACGCTGCCCCGCCCATCCACCTGTTACCACCCTCACTCCCACAAAGGCCCCACCTCCTCCCGGCACCGCGCGCCCTCACGTTGACGCACAAAGGACCTCACAAGCTCCCTCCAGCCACTCTCCTGCCTACCCTTGCAATGGCCACACCCACTCTTCTGCCGGCGCAGGCATTTGAAGTCCCTACCCCTATCACCTGTAAAATCTTCGTGGTCAAAGGCAGACTCCAGGGGCGGCCCAAAGAGGTTCTTGGAAACCTGCTCGTCGGATTGCAGCTTCTCTGCACAGCTGGGGACCGAGTGGACAAGACTGGTGGGTTCTATTGTTTCCATGCCTCCTCTCACTCCAGGGCCTTTGCACATGCTGTTCTTGGTCTTGAGCTCCCAGCAAGCCCTGTAGCCACCTCCTGCTCCTATTCAGGGCTCAGCCCAAAGTCCCCACGGCCACCCCCAGAGGTCTCCACTGCTACCCCAACCACAGTCACCCACTCCTATTTTTCATCATTTAGTTTCTTCATAGAACTTGGAAGTATAGAATATGCTCTTACTTATTTGTTATTCTTACAATCTGGCCAATTGGATGTGACTCTAAGAAGGGGGACCTATCTTGGTCATATATCCCCAGAACCCAGACTAACACGAGTACACAACAGGCCCTCAACAAATGTTCATCAAATGCACCTCGACCCCCTGCCAAGTTATGAGAAGGGGAGGCAGCAGGGGAGGAGTGAGGAGGCAGGGATAGCCCCCACCTGCCCACTTCTCTTGGCCCAATGTCCCACGCTGGTGAAACCCACCTGCTGGCCCTCGGGGCAGATCGAGGTCTCTGTGGCTTCCCAGCAGCATCCCCTACGAGAGATGCACTTCCCTTAGTCTTCCTATTGCCCTGCCTGCAGGGCTCCCCACACCACAGACCAGCAGACTGTCCAGCCCACTGGCCATGGTGATCAGCAGAAGAGGCAAAGGGATTTGAACTTGAGCCAACCTGTCTCTAGGCCTTGGCTTCTTTCCTGGCCCCAGCTACCCCTTTCAGCTCTCAGTTAATTCTCATGACCTCATAATGTTATAGAAGAGGGAATTGAGGGTCAGAGTGGTCTCTGAGAGACAGAGAGTCAAAGCCGTCTGCCCCAAATCACACAGCAGAGCTGGGATTTGAACCCACATCCACATTCCAGGCCCAGCCTCTCTTCCACATGCCCACCCCTCAGGCTACTCACGTGAAGAATGGCGTTTCATGGTGCCCTGTGGACAAAGGAGGAGGCATTAGGTTGTGTGCATCCAGCCAGCCCCACCAGCCGCATCTGGAGCCCCCGTCCCACACCTCACCCCTGGGCCAGGAGGAAGGATGAGGCTGCCAGCCGTGGCTCTGAGTTGCGCTGCAGCCACTTCGGGGCTGCAGGCTGGGGCACGAGCTGGGGCGGGCTTGATGTGCACGTGAAACTTGCGGGGCTCCTCGTCATCGAAGTCAGAGTCACTGGATGAGAAGCGGGGGGGCTCTGCTGTGCGTGCACCTTGGTTAAGGGGCCAAGCAGATCCCAACACGGGGTCTCCCTCCAGTCAGCCCTCAAATCTATCCCTTCCTGCTCAGACCCTTTGAGGGCCTGTAACATTCCATCTCTCACCACTTGTCACCCTGGCCTTGCCACGTTTTTGCCACCTGTCCCCAACTCTTGGCACAAACATGCTCTAGCCTAACTAGCAACTCCTATTCAGCTGCTAAACCCCATCCCTGGTGCCCCTCCTCCAGGGAGCCCTCTTGCCTCCCCTCTGGGGTCACCCAGCCCCCCTCTCTCTCCCTCTTACCTATCCCTGACCCCACATAGCAGAAGACTGAATTTGAACCTGCTTCATTCATACTGGAAGGTTTCCTGACCCCCCTCCCCCCACAGTGTGCACAGAGAGGGCTTGCTAATAGTGAATGGATCACTGCGGACAGAGCTTTGTCCTTGTTGTGCCAACAAGTGCCCCAAGAGGGCGCTAGGAGGATATTGTTCTGGGTCGCAGCAGGTTGGACAGTGAAACCTTCTTCATCCACCTCTGGACATGTCTGGGGGCACAAGTGGCAGTCAGGTTCCCCCCACCCAACCTCCCATCGCACCGTGCCGTGCCTCTCTCCCATCTCTGGGCCCTGACTCAGACCTAAAGACCCCAAAGGCAATAATGATCTTCCCCCAGTGTGTAGGCAAGTCCTCGGGGGAAAGAACATGCCACTGCCCGTCATGAGGGGGCAAGGGTGGATGGTCAAATCGAGGTTAAGGACATCAGTCCTCCCCCCATGGTTTCCAGCAAAGGCGGGATTTAAACTTGGTCCCTGAGCTGTGTCACCTCTAGGCCCTTGAGCTCCAGGCTTGGCTTCCAGGCTTGGGGGCCAAGGTGGGCTTGAAGCCCTCCCACCTGCAGTCTGCCCTGGCCCCTCCCATGGCACTTACCCCTGAATCAGGCCCCAGGGAATCTCTAGGGATGGAGAAAGAGATGTTAGTGTCACCTTCCCCAGCTCATCTGGCCCCCTCCTCAGCCCCCAACATTGGACATGGCACCTGGGGGCGGCCCCCCGGCCGCAATATTGCTTTGACCTAGCCCTGCAGGCAGTGGGCGCTTGGGCCTTGCTTGGGGCCAGGAAGTGGATTTGGAGTTTGCTGAGCTGGGGGTGTGAAACAGCTTGGGAGGCGAGGAACTCGGGAGCTAATCTGAAAAGCTGACCTGAGAAGGTAGGAAATGTAGGGTGTAGCCTCATCAGGGAAATAAAGGGGCAAAGAGAGAATCCTGGGATAGCCTGAGCGAAGTTAATCCTGGAGTAGCCTGGGGAAACACAGGCATAAGGAAGAATTTGGTACCAGTTTGGACAGGGACACTCTTGGGCTTGTCTTCGCAAAGAGTTGCTGGGCTAGATCAGGTGTGGCGAGAGCAGGGCTAGCCTTGACAGAGGGAGAAGTCCTGGACCAGCTGGGCAGGGGTAATCCTGGGTGAGTCAAGACAGGCAGGCCGTGTCCAGCCTTGGCCAAAGGAAGACTCTGGACTAGTTTAGGCCGTGCTGATACCGAGCTAGCCTGGGACAGAGGCACTTCTGGTGTAGCCTGGGTAGAGGGAATCCTGGGCTATCCTGAAATAGGAATCTTTCTGGGCTACTCTAAGCAGAAGACTTCTGGGATATCCTAGGCAGGGAAATGGATCTTGGGGTAGCTTGGGCCAGGGCTGGGCAGGGGCGCTTCCTCACACAGCTGCAGGTGGTTCCCGCTCCCGCCGGCTAAGTCCTGGGAGGCGAAAGGCCTTGGCTCCCCGCAAACGTTTCATTGCTGAAAACAGATGGGGGGGGGCAAAACTGAGCCCTGAGGGTGCCCCCTTCCCATTCAGATCTGCCTCCCTTATCCCATGGTCCAGGCTGGGCATCCAGGCCCAGACGTACTTGCCTTCCTGCAGGGCAGCTGCACTGTATGCCTCAAAGTCCAAAGGCCCTGAGATGGAAGAGATGGAGAAACTCAGTCCAGTGGGGAGACTGGGCCTGGGAGGGGTGCCAGTACACCCTTGGCCACACAGTAGCATCTGGATCTGAGCTCAAGGCCAGTCAGGGTCCAGGGCATGAGCCAAGATGCTAACTCAGCCCCAGAGATGGTCGTGACCGGATGGGCCGAGATTTCCGGGATGGTTGGGATGGTTGCCACCTTAGGATAGGCTGGAAAGGGGTGATATCCGAGTTACTCCTTCTACTTCCAGCATTTCTGGGTGGCACTTGGGTGGGTCAGAGAATGGGCCGTGAGTCTGCAGTGAGCGAGGTCTCAAGTGTCAGGATGAGCAGTGGGGATTCTCTCCCCAGAGTGACGGGGAGCCATGGAAGGTTTGTGAGCAGAAGCAGGGTGTAACAGATCTGGGGCCAGTGAAGGGGCAAAAGTGGGGGCCCAAAAAGAGAAACTCAGTCCAGAGAGGTGGCTTGAGCTATAGAGACAGAAGGGACAAAGGACAGACCTTAGTGGCTGGCTAGACTTGGGGATGTAAACTGTGCATTCATTGAGTACCTACTGTGTGCCAGGCACACACTTTGCCCTCTACCTGCATCAAATTACTGAATGTTCAATACACCATTCGGTGGGGGTTATTCATCACTGCTTTACAGATGAGGAAACTGAGGCTCAGTGAAGTCAAGACGCTGCCCAAGGTCACACAGCAAGCAATGACGAAAAGACCCAGACCCAGATCTGATTCCAAAACGTTTGCTCTCAACTCTTCCCTCACTCTGCATCTGGACATTTTCAAATTGGTCTTTTGCTCAACAACCCTCAGTGGCTCCCTTGGGCCTTCAGGGTAACATCTGAAGAGCTGAGCCTGGCACTGAAGGCCCCATTCAATGGTATCTGGCTGTAGGAGATTTACATGTAAGACCAGGCCTCAACTCCTCTTCCGGTATGGGCTGCAGGGTTAGGCTTGTCATCAGTACATGTTCCCAGTGAGGAAACCATGACACAGGGACGCTCAGCCTCCTGCCTCTTGAGTACCCTTATTTCCCTGCAGCTGGGGCCCCACAGCCTAACCCCAGCAGATGTGCCGACTCACCAGGCTTCTCCCGGCCTGTGCCTTTGCTCTCTACAAATTTCCTCAGCAGCATCTCCACGCTGACGTTCTCTATATTCTGTTTAAACTCCTCATGCACCTGGGCCAGATGGATGATGGACTGTGTCACTGGGCAGGGCCAGGGCCCTCTTGCCCAGCACCCCCTGCCTCGCTCCCTATCCCTAGCCCCACTCACCTGCCCAATCTGCACATGGGTGTCCTCCACCGAGTGAGCGTAGGAGGCCAGCAGGGCCTTCATGTGCTGCAGATGGCTCTCCTCCATGGCTTGGAAGTGCTGAGGCAGAAGGGGATGGGCAAAAGGGAAGGTGGAGACCACAAGGAGTGGCCATTTGACCCAGCCTGACCAATGAGAATGTTCCAAACCCCTAGCCTCAGTGATTGGTTTGGGGAAGAGCCAATGAGAGTCTGCTCTGAGACTTTTGCTGTAACTACAGGGAAAGAGACACAGTCATACCCTGAGTCAATGAGTTGGTGGGATACATATGGGGGCTGCTTATGGCCATTTTGCTACACACACACACACACACACACACACACACACCCAGAAGAGCATGTCTACTTGGGAATGAAGCCCACAGCAAGAAAACAGGCTTGAGAAGCAGAGAGGAACAACTTCCTGCCAATACCAGTTGAGCACCTGGATCCAGCCATGCCTGAAGCATTCCCCTCTAACTTTTCAGTTCCCTGAGCCTATAAATCTTCTAGGTCAGTTTGAATGAAGGTTTCTATGACATGCAAAATCAGAGAATAGAAATTCTGATTCCTGATACTGAGCTTCCAGTCCGCTTTTCAGACATTTTGGAGGACAGAGACCCAGAAATGTGCAGTGCCTTGTAAAAGTTCACATGGCTGGGAAAGAATGGAGGCTAGACCAGAGTCCAGGCCTTTTAAACACCACAGCATGTCGGGAGATTCTTGGCTTCTAAACCCTGACCTGTCTTGTACAAAAACGTCATCAATAATAACAGAAATAATAATATTAATAATAATAACAGTTTATAGAGTGGTTACTACGTGGCTGGTACTAATCGGAAAACTGCACATACAGGGACTCATTTCATCTTCACAACAACTCTGTGAGGGAGGTTCTATTACTGTCCCCATTTTACAGAAGGGGAAACCAAGGCACAAAAATGATTCGACTTTTGAAATAATAATATCAACAATAAAAATAGCAAATTGGCTCTAGAATTCTACAGATTGAAGCCTGTGATCCTAAGGCTTCTGGGGGCCAAAGGTTTGGGAAGTTCTGGGCTTCCAAGCCCCCTAGCATCCTGGACCAAGGAATGTGTAGTACTCCCAGTTAGAAACCCTGGTCCCTACCAGAGCTGAGTCCAGCATCTTCTGCTCAAAGTCTGCGCGGGCAGAGTTGTACTTTTCCACCAGGCGCCGCAGGCTCTCCGCTGCCTTCTTGGTCTTGGTCTCTGCCTAGGAGGCACAGGGAGGAGAGAGGGTTGGGAGGGGGACACTCAGGGCACCTCCCCCTCCTCGCAGTCTCATTCCCAGGCAGGAAGACTTGTTGGAGCACCGTGGGTGTGGTGAGCACATGGAGGGTCAATGACATTTTACTTTCCCACCAGGCAGCCCCTCCGCCCCTCAGCAGATGCCTCGGACCTGCACGGGCTGGGGGTGGCTGGGACCGGCAGCCAGGGGCCCACCTTGTCCAGCTCCTTCTGGCTGGCGCTCTCCTTCCGCAGCCGCTCCTGGTCCATGCAACGGCTTAGGTAGTTCTCGCGGGACTTGGGCAGGAGCTGACTGACACCTGCAAGGACTTGTACAGCGTCCACGGTGCCCACTGCTTCCTCTTTGCACTGCGTGGGGCGGGGAAGGGGGACCGTGAGTGCCATCTGAAAACCCCAACGGGGCAGCCGGGCCTGAGCGGCCACCCGGGGCACACCGTGAACTTCTCGGGCTCCCCAACTTTCTGTGGGATTCCAGGCCTTTTTTTTTTTTTTTCTGAGTCTCCTTCTTCTAATACTCTATTAATCTCAACAATTCTAACTTTTTATATAGGTAATACTTACACATAATTCACATTTCACAAGTTTTAAGGGGTGAGCTCAGGAAAAAAACCTCCCTCAGACTCCAAGGCCTTGGGTTTGGAGCTCCCCGTTATTACCCATATGTTTCCAGAAATAACTGACACATGGATAAACAAATGTGCTTGTTCTAGCCCATTTTTAATGACAAATGGCAGCAGCCCATGTTGTTTAACTGTTGTTTTTTCCACTTAATAATCCATTCCCGACTGTCCCATAACAGCCCACAAAGAATTTCCTTGCTCAAAAAACTGAAGGAACAAAACAGCAGCAGACTCACAGAACCCAAGAATGGACTAACAGTTACCAAAGGGAAAGGGACTGGGGAGGATGGGCGGGAAGGGAGGGACAAGGGGGAAAAAGGGGGCATTACGATTAGCAGACGTAATGTTGGGCGGGCACGGGGAGGGCTGTACAACTCAGAGAAGACAAGTAGTGACTCTATAACATCTCACTACACTGATGGACAGTGACTGTAATGGGGTGGGTTGGGGGGGACCTGATGAAGGGGGAAGTTTAATAACCATAATATTGCACATGTAATTGTAGATTAATGATACCGAAATAAATTTAAAAAAAAGAATTTCCTTGCTCCCCCCATTTTTAAAGAATTGTGATAAAATACACATAACATAAAATTGTCCAACTTAGCCATTTTTAAGTGCACGGTATTTTGGGGGGTTTAAAACTGCCGATTTAAAAGAGCTCTGTAAATGCAAAGCATCTATGACTCTAGAATTATGAGCTTTGAATATTTGGGGATCATGAGAATCTAAGGTTTGAATTTTCCAAGGTTCTAGGTTTGTTAAAAGTCTAGAAAGGTCAAATAACAAGACCTGTAGCTTCTAATGCTCTAGAGCAGGGGCCGGCAAACTTTTCCTGTAAAAGGACAGATAGTAAATGTGTTTGACTTATTACAAACACTCAACATGTCTGTTGCAGCTTGAAAACAGCCACAGACAATATGTCCGTGAATGGGTGTGGCTATGCACCAATAAAACTTTATTTATTGACACTGAAATCTGAGTCTCATGTAATTTTCACGTGTCACAAAATACTCTTTTTATTTTATCCCCTACCATTAAAAAATGTAAAAAGCCATTTTAGCTTGCAAGCTGTCCCAAGATAGGTGGCAGGCTAGATTTGGCATGCAGGCCATAGTTCGTAGCTCCTGGGCTAGAATTTTGGGAGTCTGCAATTTGACTATGCTCGGGTCTGTGGGAGTCTGGGTTTGATGTTGTGGAAGTAACAGAATTCTCAGAGACACACATGAGGGGCTGGAGGCTCGAAGAATCCTTCCAGCTACGGGTGACCCTCACCCACCAGCCTGGGCAGCGCCTCCCGGCACACACCTTCTTGTGCATCTTGAGCTGCTCCTCACTGTAGCGCAGCACGTCCTTGATGAGCTCCTGCAGCTTCCGAGTCAGCTCTAGGTGGCAGAGTGCCAGCTTGTCCGAAGAGACACGGAAGACCTCCCAGAGCGGGGCGAAGGTCCTGGGAAGAGGTGGGCTCATCCCCAAGGTCCAGCAGGCCCAACCCCCCAGGGGTCCCCTTGGAGAGCACGGCTGGCATTGGTTCAGGCACCTCTTGCCACCGGGCCCTGATAAGCATGAATACGTACTGGCTTATTTCATCACCACCGCCACTGTGCAAGGCGGGTCTGTGCCAGATGGACACTGAGGCCCCGGGGGGCTCTATAACTCACCCAAGGCCCCTCACCAAATGAACCTCAGAGCTGGAATTTAAACCCAGGCCCTGCCTGGCACTAAAGGGCAGCTAAGAGTCAACCTGCCCAAACAAAATGCACAGGGCCTGCATCTAATCCCTCCATCACGTTATGCAAGACCTTTGCCCCACGGCAGCCACAGGAAGGTTCGCAAATGGCAATGGAACCACCTCACATCCCGGTTTAAAAGAAGTCGCCTGTGTGTTGGGCCCCCGTGGCCCTGTCCCATCTTCCTCCCCTCACATCTCATCTCCCCCTTGCCCAGCCTCTGCAGCCTTGCCAGCCTCTTTGCTCTTCCTTGAACATGCAGAATGCATTGCTCCCTTAGGGCCTTTGCACTGGCTGTGCCTCCTGTCCAGGTCTCTGTCCCCTGACACTCCCGGGGCAGGCTCCTCCTCATTATTAAGATCTCAGTTCACAGAACTGGAGCTAAGGAAACCAGAGCCCACCCCAGAGGAAGTACCTGACCTCTCACACTTCTGTTTCATTTCTTTTCTAGCCCAGGGAAGGATTTTATTCATGTTTGTGTGTGACATCCGGGTTGTCACACATCCCAGAGGTACATGGCATGGAGGTAACTGGGGATTTTATCTGTCTTGATTGCCACTTGGTCGCTGGTGCCCAGGATGGTGCCTGGCACATAATATGTGCTCAGTAAATGTTTGTTGAATGAATGAATGAATGAATGAACGAACTAGTGGGTGAATGAATAATATATATAGTACTCTGTTCAATTAGCCACATAAACAGGGGTACAACTCTGTTCTACATGTCAGGTGTCCACCCAAGGATAGTCTCCCGATGCCCCCAGGGCCCTGCAACCTTGGTGACCCCTACCCCACCCATGGCTCACTCACCCCACAGGGGTCCCGTTGCTGGCCAGCTTGGAAAGTTTCGCCATCGCCTTAGAGTAGGACTCCTCGATGGTGGCCCTGGGTAGGAGGTCAGGGAAAATATGGAGAATGTTCTGAGCACCCTTGAGATAGACTCCACTCCACTAGGCCTCAGTTGCCCAGTCTTAAACATCTGGACAGTAGCTTCAAGGATAGTCCCCTGCCATGCGGGAGGCATTTGGGAAATTCGTAAGAGAGGTTTTTATCCTTAAGTAATATATTTTACTAGCAGCAATAGCAGTAGAACAGTAGGTAAAAAATTTCTGAGCACACACTCTAAATGCTTTGTATAGTTTGTTTCATTCAATTGCAGGAGACACACTCCTATGTCCTTTTCCCCCCCGGACAGACACTGCTAAATGCCTGCCTAACATCCACTCACATTCGTATCCTAACAGAACATTCATTTTGTTTGGGGCAGCAATGCGCCCAGTTAAAACCAATTATTTGGGGAGGACATGGAAGGTATTTTTTGATAGAGGCACCCATTTGGTGCCACAGAAATGGATGGATCTGGGTGCTGAAGGCCCACAAATAAAGAGAGGTCCCTGTCCTGTGCAGCTCAGATGGTCCCCCTGGACAGCCACAAAGAGAAAAACCTGGTTATGATCATTTGGACTCTCTGCCTGCATTAAACAAGTGTTCAGCTACTGAGTAGCTGGGGAGCAGAAGGCTACCTTACAATTCGAGTTTATTATGTTTCCTGGGATATGGATGTTGGAGCATTTACATGGTGAAATGTAGATTATTTCATCAAATATGTGTTTTATTGTACCCAGGACACGAGATTGAATTTTCAAAATGTCTCCTCTAAGTGGGTTATATTATCATCTCTTTAGAAGAAGGCATTAGAAACCTGGGGATGGTTGTTTATAAAGGCGCGTGGGGTTAACAGTGTGGAGACCTGCAGGTTTCCAGGGCCTTCAAGCCCTTCCTGGAGCCCATAGGGATCTGGATCCTTACTTAGTGGAGGCAGGCGCAGGGGGAGAGGAGAGAGGTGGTGGGGCCTGAAGTGAGCGTGGCTGCGTGGACTGCAGGGCATGGTCATAGGGTGTGGGGACCTCACCTCTCCCGGATGAAGTCTGCCAGCTCCTTGGTTGAGATGGGCCCCTGCTTCACGCTATGATACAGAACCTCAAAGCCGTGGTTTTTTTCACCCTGCAGGAGATGGGATGGAGATTGAGAAAGGGGATGAAGATGAGGTCAAGGTTGCCTAGCAACAGGGGCGTGGACTAAGGAAGCCAATCAACAGAAATCTATCCCCAGGGCTGTAGGGTTTGGGTGAGGCCTTAGCCATTCAGTCTGCTGCATTTCCCCCCTGGTCACAAGGATTGGTTCATGGGCCTTAAGTTGGCCCAATCAGAGAGAAGCCAACTCTGGAATTTTGTTCCATAGTTGAGGGAAAGATTTTCTCATTCTGCTTGTTGTGTCTTCCTGTCTCTATCTTTCTGTCTTTGTGTCTCTTTCTCTCTGTTTCTTTGCATCTCTCTGCCTCTATTTCTGTCTCAATCAGTTTCTTCCCATCTGTTTTATTCTGTGTCTTTCCATAAATGAGGAATTTATATAGGCACAGGAGATACTGGAAGCCAAGTGGAAACCATGAATGAACTTTGTAAAGAAGTTACATCTGAAAGGGTCCAAAAAAAAAATGTGTTGAGTCAAGTTACTGGATCAAACCAAACCTGAAGCTGCATTACCCCGACAATGTTTCATTCACCTTTGTGAGCCATTAGAACCCCTGTTGGTTAAATCACTGTAATTGTGGTTTCTGTTCTCTTCAACATGGAAACTCCCTGAGATGCCCAGAGAAGGGTCTGGGTCTGAACCCTCTCTCAGGATCCAGCAATGTCCAGTACAGGGTGGGGCCCAGAAAGGGTATTTGAGTTTGTGAAACAAATGAACAAATGAGTTATTCTGCTGTTACCTGGTGCTGGTGGGAACAGAGCCTCTATCCTGCTGCGTCACACAAAACCTCTATTGTAAATGGACAACCAGAAACCCATGCCATAATGAGAAGAGCATAGGAAAATAATAAGGCAACGATGTCTTAAAGCTGGTTGGATCCTCTCGCATGTGAAGGGAATCATGTCTGAACACTAAGCTGTCCATTAAAAAGGGAGACTAGCTGGGGTCCAAGGGAACTGGAGACATTGAGCACCAAATAGGGCCTTGTAATCAGGACTAAAAGAAGTGGCTCGTGGGGAGATCTGATGTTATTTAATTCCCAACATGGATCACTGAACCAATGCCTTTGGCAGCACTCAGCAGGCCTTCTGGAAATGGTGGCTTCTTCCAGCCACCCCCAAGCCGGTGGGGTTCACCTCCCCAGTTACCTGCAAGCCTAAAAGCTAAAGCCAGAAGTCACTACCAGATAATCTTTCTTGCCACACAAATGGGAAAACTGAGGCCGAGACTGGGGCAGACCCAGGACAGCTCAAGCTCAAGCTCAGATCTTCCAACAGTCACCCCTTATTCTATAATCATCAATCACTCCCTATTGCCTACCAGCTAATGTCCAAAACCCTTGGCCTGGAATTGCCTTTCCAACCTCATCTCTCATCTCCCTCTCGGCCTCATCAGCAAAATGGCAAGTGGTGCAAAGACGTGCTGTCCACTGCACCTTTGCGTGGGCCATTCCCGTCACCTGGCTCACCAGCCTATATATCTCCTTCCACCCATCCTTCCAAGGGTCACTTCCAGGCACACCTCCTTCAGGAACCTTCTCAGGTTCTCGTCACCCACTGCCCTGAAAAGTCACTCTTGTTTCCTCTTGCTCTTCTGGAACATAATGTTCTATGTTCTCATGGCTGGAGTCGTACTTTTAAGTTTCAAGCGTCAAATCCTCCTTTTATGCATTGGGTCACTTTGGGCCAGTGACCTCCCCTTTCTGGGTCTCAGTTTCCTTGACTGACGAATGGAGACAACGATAGCACACACCTCTTGAGGGTCTTGGGGAGATGAGGCTGGTACACTGCTGAACCCAGGGACCCCTGCCCAGTGGCTAGGGCCCAGCAGCCCCCTGCCCGCTCTGCCTGCCCTGCTAGGGGATCCCTGGGTGAGGCTGCACCAGGCACTGCCGCCCAGGCCAGCATCTGGGGCTGACTCAGAGCCAATTGCTGGCCTGTTTCCCAGACCTGGCAAAGCCCCCAACAGTATCTGCCTCCCTCAGGCTGGGCTGGCAGCCGGAGGTCCTAGGAGGGTCTGTTTCAGGCCTGTGTCTCCTATCAGAACCTCTGGAGTCCAGTCTTGCCCCCATGCCAGCCCCAGAGGGATCTTCCAAACACAGCTTAACTATGTCCCTCTCCTGCTCACACTTCATCCATGGCTCCCTAGTGCCCTCTGTGCCTCTGGCCCTGCCTTGGCCCAGTGGGACTGGGGCATCCTTGTCTGGCTTGATCTCCCCTGACAGCCAGGGTTCTCAGTGCCACCCAGTAAAGAGCCACCAATACGAACAATTGATTAAAAGAAACATTGCCAAGGACAGATATCCCAAGGACACCCCCTAAGTCCTGGGGAGGCAGGAATTTCATCCCCCTTTCCCTGATGGGAAAACTGAGGCTTGGAGACAAAAACTCAGCTGCCCAAGGGTTTCTAGCAGAGACCAAATCAAATCACAATCTCAAAGCTCTTATCTATTCTGTATCAGGGTATCTTTAGGTAAGGGATGTGCACCAGGGGTGGCTTCTATTTCCTCTGCTGATCTGAATTTTCTGCAGCAAGCTTGCATGCCTCAGGCAATTACAAAGAATTTAAAATTTAAAGTGTAGGTGCTGCTGTCAGGGTTCCAAAATGTGGGTGACAACGGATCCTCAAACGGCCAACCCCTTATACGGGGATGCCAACGGTGGCTCAAAGAGAGGCAGCCCCTTGCTGGGGTCACACAGCCATTCAATGGCAAATCCAAGGAATCTGACCCTTGGGAAGAAGAAGGAGGTCGGCCCCTCCCAACTAGCCTTCCCCCGCCCTCCCCACGCAGGTGGCAAGGGGATGCGGCCCCTTTAAGAAAACAAGTGCCAGGAAGAAGAGCCCCAGCTGGGGAGGGAGCGGCCTGTTGCCAGGGGCAACCACTTGCCTAGCAACGGAGCTCCCTCTCCAAGCTCCAAGCTCACAACCGGGGAAGGGGCTTTCTGCCTGGTCCTTCCTCAGCTCCCTTGTTCACATACCCTCTGTGGTTCCCCATTAGCCTGGTCTTGCAGGAGGAGTCCTCATCCCCTCCACTCACTGCCCAGTCACTTCCAGGCTTCTTGCCCAGGCTATCCCCCTCGCCTGGAATGCCTTTCTTACATCCTGGAAAACCTCAGCCTTTAAAGCCCACAGCAAGCAGGGCTTTGTGTCCTGGCTTCCCCTCTGGTTGCAAGGCTGGGTTCAGCCCTGACCCTGCAGGTCTGGAGGTGTCCGGCTGACTGTGTCCCCCAGACTTGGAGCTCTATGGGGTCAGAGCTGGGACAGAGCCTCTTGGGAACCCCAGTGTCTCCTAGAGTTGCTTGGGTATGGGGTGGGGGTGGCAGGGAGGCAGGGAATGAATGAGTGAAAACAAGTCTGCTTACTCAGGCCTCTTGGGTCACAGTATGTGGTCCTCGCCCCATACAGCCAAGGGCTTAGGGGGCCTCTAGAGGTCAGATCAAGAAAACCCCCCAACGCTCCAGGATGGGAAAGACATGGAAATTCCCTGACTGGAATGACTGGATCCTGAAGTTCAGTCTGGCCCTAGGATTGGGTCTGCACTTTCATATTGGGCCACTTCAGGTAAAAGATTCCTACCCTGGGCCTCAATCTGCCTGTTGTTCAAGCTCTGAACTTACCCAAACTCACAAGTCCCATGAGGTCTGGGGGTGTAGATTCAAACCCAGCCTGACTCTTTCCACTTTAACTTCTACCCTCTGTAGACCCTCCACCTGCCCAAGACTCTGCTGACAATCTACGAGGTCCCCCCATCTCCATAAACTCTACCCCCTGTAGACCCTCCACCTGCCCAAGACTCTGCTGACAATCTACGAGGTCCCCCCATCTCCATAACCCCCCGCAGCCCTTCCAGGAAGCCCCACCAAAATAAGAGTAAGTTTTACCCAAAAATGTTCTCCAAAATATGACATCCTGATGACCTCTGTGGAGACCCCTGCAAGCTCCTATCCAGTGCCTGTTTGAAGAGAGAGAGAGGCAAGTTTGAGCTGCAAAGTCATGGCCACCTTGGCCTGAGGAGGGGAAATTCCAACTCTCTTTCGTTTGGAGGAGGAACCAAAAGCCCCAAGTGTGGGAGCATGCCAGAGTCCCTGAGATGATCCAGCCCAAGGCCTGGCCTCTAAGTAGTCCTCAGTCCAGGGGTCAGAGCTACACTAGATGGAGGGATAGGGGCTGGAGGAACCCAGGCTAGAGGAAGGGCATGAGAGTTGGGGTTTTTAAGCACGAATAGGAGTTCACCGGCAGGGGCTGCATATTAGATGAGCCACTGCTTGGGTGGAAAAGCTCTAGGCCATTCCACAGGTGGGAAAACTGAGCAGCCTCCTCCTTCCCCAAGAAGAAACCACTTGCCAAGGTCACACAGCCAGGAAGTGACTAGATTTGTACCCTGGGCCAACTGAATCCAGACCTGAGGACTTAGCTCCACACTGGACAGCTCCTGTGGGAAAAGGGCTTGATGAGAGATGGACTGTGATTGGCCACATGGGTCAGGGTCCTTGAAGTGTCCCCAAGGGTCCCTCAGGATTTCTTGTGTCCCTCTACAACAGGCCCAGTCTCATGCATACTCCTGGAATGGAGCGCTCACTCCTCACCATGGTGACACAGCTGACATTCGTGTCCCTATGAGTCCCAACCTTGCCACCCAGCAGCTAATGTTCACCTGGTGTCTGAGTCACTGTCCAGCTCTGTGCTTCAGTTTCCCCATCTGCAAAACAAGAGGGAATGCCTAGAAGGGGTTTTGCTGGGGGACCCCAGGCTTCCTTGCAAAGGGGCCTGTGCCAAGCCACTCAGTGAAGGAGGGACACTTGGCGTCCTTGGCCCGTTCTAGAGACCAGGCTTGTCACAGGAACCAGCAGGCCTCATCCATAATTCATGACCCTGCAGGCAGCTCAGCAGCAGCCAGGAGCCCAGGAATTACAGTGGCAGTAGCTTCAGGACTGGTGACTGCAGGATGGGAAAGCTCCCTGGGCTTCACCAGGAAAGGACCAAGCAAGGACCTTGGAAAAGGGGTATCCCTCACTGAGCCTCAGTTTATCTAATCTTGAAAGTGAGTTTAATTTGACCCATTACCATCTATCCCCCAGTCCCTTGATTTCTGTAAGTCACCTAGCATCCACCATTTGCCCATGAGGCCAGGACAATGCCAGGGTCCATGAGATGATTCAGTCTTGGCCCTGGGCCCTGAGGAGCCTCTAGTCTAGGGGAATAGAGCTGGATAGATATCCCAGTTCTGCAGGATTAGAGCTGGGCCAAATAGAGAAACAAGAACTAGGGGAGCCTGAACTGAAAGAGAGGTATGGGGCTTGGGGTTTTAAAGCATGAACAGGAGTTCACCAGGCCAAAAAAAAAAATTATTTGATTCAAGAAACATTCCCAACCACCCCTCTTGCTGGGTAATGCTGGGGCCCCTGAGAAACTTCAGTCGCCAGTGCAGGCCCTGAGGAAACCCAGTCTGGTGGAGGGCATGCTCGGCTGAGATCCCAAGGATGAAGAGCCCTAAATTCCCATCTCATTTCTCAGTTTCTGGCCATGACCGAGACCCTGAGCATCTCCAAATCCCTTAAGGCTGCACTGACTGATATGGGAACCACTAGCCCCAGGTGGCAACCTCATTTTAAGCTAAGTAAAATCAAACACAGTTAAAAGCCCAGCTCTTCAGTTATGCCAGCCTTGCTTCCAGGACTCAGTAGCCACTTGGGGCTGGTGGCCGCCATATCAGACAGCACAGATAGAGAAAGTTCTGTGCTGCTCTAGAGGGCAGAGGATCCTGGGAGCCAGCAGGCCCAAGTTCCCCAGAAACTAAGAATCTCACTACTCTTTTCACAACTCTGACGAGATTGTCCCTCCCCCTGTCACATACAGAGAGCGCCAGTATGTGTGTGGCACTGTGCCTCACCCGTCACAGGTACCAGTTCCTTCATCCTTCACAACCACAGCATGAGGCTAAATCCCAACTTACAGATGAAGAAACTGAGGCAAGAGAGGTCACTCCCTGTCTCCTGATCACTGATTCTGTTCTTGGCCTGTCTGCCAAAGAACTCCCATTCAGAACCACCATATGGGGCTGTGGGTCTCCACGTTCCCTCTGCCCCCCACAACCTGCCCCACCACTCAGAACTATAATGGGGGATAGGGTAGCAGAGTGAAAGGTGCCCACCTCCCACAGGCCCCTGCCCAGCCCAGCCCAGGAAGTGACACCTGCTATTTCTCCTGAACCCGGCCCGCCAGAGGGGCCCTTCCTTCTGTTCCTGGGTTCGGGGGCTGAGGAGAAGGCCTCCTAGCAGGGCTGGAACTCACCAGACAGGGCAGCAAGTGGGACTGGGAGCCCCCGTCACACAGGGAAGGCACCAGGAGATAGCCACGTGGCCCCTGCCACTTCCGTTAGCATATTAGCACCGAGTGGAGGCCTGTGGGCCTGTGTACGTGGGGGACAGGAAGCTCGCCCTGCCCCGCCCACAGCCCAACCGCCACCTCCCCTCCCCTGCCAGGCTAGCACCCCTGAGACCTTTCTGGAACGATGCAGGCCATGCATGGGTAAACTGAGGCCCCTGAACCTGGGGCCCCCCAGCCTGGGGCTATTATTATCCAACCAGTAATAATCACAACAAAAATTGTAAAATAATAGCACCCACAGATTAAGTGCCAATCTTGGGCTAAGCATTCAAAGTCTCACCATTGTGAGGTGGGCTAATCATGCCTGGTTCTACAGAGGTGGAAACTGAGGCTCAGAAGGGGAGTCTGCCCAACCAGGGTCGCATAGTCAGTGAATGGCAGCAGTTAGACTTGAACCCAGGCCCGCATTAGGACTTCCACAGGCTGAGGTACTTTTGCTTCCATGGGTCCCTTCCTCCATGAAAAAAAAGAATTTAAACTATATTTTACGACTGCATTGGCATAGAGGTGAGTATATTAATACCATTTATTAAAATGTTTTCTGTGACTCCCAAACTCATTTTTTCCTTCTGATTTTAAAAGAAATTAAAACATCTTCATAGACCTCTAAAAGTATTATGCCTAAGACACAGTGGTCATTGCCTCTGTTGGAGGAGTCAGCCCTGCTTGGACCCCAGTCTCGGGGCCTCCACAGGGCAAAGCCCAGAGATGGACAGGGACTTGCCCAGTGGCACACAGCAGATTGTCAGCTGATACAGACTCCCCCATCCTCTGGCTGCAGGAAACAGGAACAGAGCCCTCCTGGGGTGTTGGACACAAGCCCCAGGCACCATCTAGAGATCCTGACTCCCCAGCACCAATTCCCCTAAACCAGGCTCTGCACCTGGTCGACAGAACCTGTGAGCGGGCAAAACACGGCAGGAACCACACCAGCAAAGAAAGCAGGGCCTCTGCTCTCCTGCTGTGTGACCTGGGGCCTCTCCTGACCTCTCTAGGCTTCCAGGGGCCTATGAAACAAGATCCGACCTTTTGCTTCCCTTGGACCCCTGATTTTGCACAGTAGGGCCAGGCTGGAGTTTTTGCTTTTTCAGGGACTGGCCTCTTGACCGTGCTGTTTCAATGGTCAGCTCTGTCCTGTGCTTCCTTCCCCGAGGCCTGGCCGTCAGGGATGTGACCATTTACACAATCTGGCTTGATTCTCTTCACAGCACTTCAGGACAGTGTTTCCTCTTGGCCATCATCTCATTGAGGAAACTGAGGCACATGCTCCATGTCACATAGCAACTGGGCTGTAGAGCTTAGGAATTTTTGAGTCCTCTGCACTGGGTCCCCTACCTTTGCTGCTTTGTTTGGTACCTGACTGCCGGGCTCTGCAGACACAGCAGGCAACACCCTTGCAGACTCACCTCTCTCCTCTCATTCTGGTCAGTTGTGACCCCATTTACGATCATAAATACTGTGATTAGTATTATAATGATCATGTCTGTATTTACAGTTCCCATCCTCCCACAGTCTGTTCCAATCTTCCAGTGGGGGATTCAGCCCATTTCACAGAAGGACACACCAAGGTGCAGGGGGCCAAAGCCATGCATGGGAAAACCGGATTTGAACCTGGGGGTGTTGAACCCCCAGCCTGATGCTCACCCCCGTTCCCAACACAAAGACAGAGATCCAAGAGACAGGGAATAGGCCTGCCCGACACTTCCAACTTCCTCCTGCCCAGGACCCCACCCAGGAACTGGCTCACCCCTGGCGTGGGTGATGGTATGTGGGTCATGGTATGCCCCGGGCAGTGAGATCAGGGTGTTTCAATGATTGCAGCTTGATAATGTGTTTTACTGTTTGGCAGAGTGGCCTTTCCAGAAATGCAATAGTGTGAACATCAACCCATTTTGAAGTGCAGTAAACTGAGGCTTAGGCCAGCAAGGCATGTGGGGGGAGGCCCCAAAACTATTGCTCTCTCAGCCCCCCAAACCACTGACATATTAAGCAGAAGGGAGGAATCACAATCTGGCAAAAGATGCGGTGGGTAGGTTTCAGAATTTGTAGAATACAACCTCTTAAGCCCACAACCCCATTTGCAAAGGAGAGAACTGAGGCTCGGGGAGGTGCTGTCACCTGCCCAAGGTCACCAGTGAGGCAGGTCCAAGCAAAGCCGCCTCGTGGTCCCCACAGCGGCTGGGGCAGGCAACTCCTGGTATCTGAGGCAGATGGAGTCCCTCCGCCCCACCGCTTCCCCCACCCTCTTCCACACCCCACTTGCCGTCAGCCTCCAGCAAGATCCTAATTTACCTCGATTTATTTTAATCCACAGGAACACATGCTCACTGCCCACCCCCCACTGAGGCAGGGACCACCCCCAAGTCCACTGCTTCAGGCCCTCCCAAGCCTGGCCTGGCCAATCTCTGCCAGGCAAGGGACCCCACATTGACCCCCTCCCCAGAATTTCAACTTTGGGGTCCCTGCAGAGGATGCCAGTGAAACGTCCCCCACCCCATCCTTATGTAAAGGAATGGGATAGTACAGACTAGAAGGGGTACCAGGGGACCTCCAGCTCCTCCACCAAGCCTGGATTGGGGTACACAGTGGAGAAAAAGGGAAGGGGGTTCTTCCTCTCTGTCCCAAGGGTCTGCAGGCCAGAGCTGGGAAGAGGGAAACTGGGGGTGTCTCCACTTCGGCTGTCCTGGGTTCCAGGTTGGAAGGGGAGTTGCGCCCCCATCTTTGCAACCCGGGAACCTAGACCCACAGCCAGGCTTAGAATAAAGGGATTTGGGGAGGGGTCTGGCGTCACAGCCATTCCCTTGGACGCTCTGGTTCTAGGCCAGGAGACTAGGGACCTAGAGAGGGGTCCCTATCTCCCTTCGCTGACTCTCTATTATCACCGTAGGGAGGCCGGGCGCCCACCGCGCAGCCTCCCACCCCCTGGTCGCTATCCCTCACACCCCTCCGCGCCTTTGCACCCCATGGCCGCAGGGGCTGACCGGTGTGGTGTGCATGGGGGGACTGCGCGGGTCTAGGGACTCGGGGGGGTTCCCGGGTACGGCACTCACCTCCCAAGCTCGGGCCGAGCCTCGCGCCCGCCGCCACCTGCGGCTTGGTCTCTGACACCCGAGCCCGCCCAGCCCCTGCCCTCCCTCCACGGCTGCGGCGCTGCCGCCGGGTGGCCCCGCCCTGGGGCGTGTCCGGTAGAGTCCCCGCCCCCGGCGACAGATCCCGGAGGCAGGGGCGGGATCTAAGTCCCCGCGGCCGGCCATTGAGCCAGTTAGGCGCCCTCCGCCAGCCCCGCTCTCTGATTGGCTGAACCGGAGACGCGGCCCCTCTCTTCCCCACCCCCCCACCCCCGCCTGCACGGCCCGCAGTTCATTTGCATAAATTAAAGCCACAGCTGCCTCTCCTGCTATCTGAGATGCTGTGCGAGCGGGAAAGGGTGACCAGTTTATTAAGCACCCAGGCCCTGTGAGCAGGACAGTACTGATACTCGTTTTACAGGTGAGGAAACTTGAGGCCCAGAGAAGGCAAGGACTTGCCTGGAGGCCGCACAGCATATCTACAGCCAAGGGTCTGGCCCCAGCGCTGGGAAAAGCCATCTCCAAGATGGTGTCATGTCAGAAACAGAAAAGGCTCCCGTCTGCCTCACTTGGACCCTCATAAGATGAGACTGACACAATCCTTTCCAGTCCTCCATTCAACCTCCCACTGGGACACTTGGCTGATCTCCTTGCCCAAGCCTTTCTGGCTCAGTAAGGGCAGCTCAGCGGTGAGGACCAGAAGCCTGGGAGTCCCTGAGAATCTTCTTCCCTTCATCATCCATATTGGTCCTGCTGGTCCTGAAACACCACTATTTGCCCATTTTCCTGTGCCCCCCAGTGGCCTGGTCCAGGCCTTGCCATCCCCAGCCCACATTCTCCTCAGCCTCCGACTTGGGCCTCGTTTCTTCCACCAACGTCCAGACAGTCCCTATTCCCCATGGCAATTACAGCTTATATACACACACACACACACACACACACACACACACACACACACACACACTTATTTGAGAGCAGTTTTCAATTCACAAAATTATTGTAAAGACTGTAGAGTTCCTGTGTATCCCACACCATTTCCCTGTTAACATCTTACATTAATATGGCACATTTATCACAATTAGTGAACCAGTGTTGAGATACTACCATAACTAAAGCCTATAGTTTAGGCAGATTTCCTCAGTTTCCCCAAATACCCTTTTTCCATCCCTGGATTTCATGGGACATTTAGTTGACACGTCTCCTTAGGCTCCTCTGGGCTGAGACGGTTTCTTCTTGGATTTTCTTGGTGTGGATGACCTTGGCAGTTTTGAGGGGGACTGGTCAGGGGTTTGTAGGACGACCTGCAGCTGGGATTTGGTGTTTTTCTCCTGGTTGGACTGGGCTGGTGGGTTTCGGGGAGGCCACAGAGGTAAAGCGTCCTTCTCATCACACTGCGTCCAGGGCACGTGCCATCAATGTGACTTTTCTGTGATGGAGAATATGGCTGAGGTAGCAGCTGTCTGCTGTCACACTGTGAGGTCTCTCTCTTCCCCCTTCCCATGCTGTGCACTTTGGAAGGAAGTCAGCATTCACAGCCCACACCCGAGGGGTGGGGAGCCCCACTCCCCCTCCTCCAGAGCAGAGCATCTGTACAAATTATTTGGGATTCTTCTGACAAAAAGATTTGTCTTTTCTCCCTCATTTATTTATCTGTTCAATCATTCATATCAGTGTGGACCCATGCATATTTCTTTTACACTTTGACTTATAACCTAATACTACTTTATTGGTTTTCTTACTCAAATTGTTCCAGCTTTGGCCACTGGAAGCTCAGTCAGTTGACTCTCACGTCCCTTTGACACGCCTCCATCACCTCTTGTTTTTTTCTTTTAACACTTGCTTACTCTGTCACTACAAAATGCTCCAAGCTCATCTCGTATAGTTCCTGCCCCAGTTGCAGAATCCGCCGTTTTTTCCAAGTGCCTTTCTTTGGAGAATGCAGTAGCTACCCCCTTACCCACCATGGTTTCGCTTTCTGAGATTTCAGTTACCTGTGGTCAGCTGGTCTGGAAGCAGATGACCCTCCTTCTGACATAAGGTCAGAATGTCAATAGCAGCCTCATGCCAAGTCTCAATGCCTACGTCATCCACCTCACTACATCTCCTCACGTAGACATTTTATCATTTCACATCATCACAAGAAGAATGGTGTGTGCAGTACAGTATTTAGAGAGAATCCACATTCACATAACTTTTATTACAGTACGTTAAAATTATTGTTAATTTCTTACTGTGCCTATTTATAAACTAAACCTTACATAGTGATGTACCTGTAGGTAAAGACATATATATACAGGGTTTGGCACTACCCCCGGTTTCAGGCATGCACTGGGGGTCTTGGGCTGTATCCCCTGCAGATAAGGTGGGACCATTGTACTATCAGGAACCAGGATCTGGGCAGGAGGTGTGCTGGTTACTACTGAGGTGTCGTTGCTACTAGACTCTCTCAGCTGCCAGAGAAAGGACATAGATGTGTGTATACCAACTGTGTATATACACAGATCTGTAAATATTTCCATTTGTAACTGTCTGTATCTATATTATCATATATGAGGTCATGCAGGTGTCTCCACATCTTATCCATTACCTAATGGATCATTCTAGCCTCCTCCCCTTGCCTGTCTGCGACATCCCAGCTCCAACAGTGAAAAACACAGTTCCCACTGTCTACCCTCCATTCGCTATAGAATTGTTCCATTCCAGGACACAGGTATGGCAGCTTCAGGATGTTAACTTATATCCACTGGGGGTGGAGGGGTGGTGGGAAGGGGAGGCTTGGATCACCTTCCTCTCCAGAGCTGATCCCCCCACACTCCACCCAGGAGTTCAGCCCCCTCTGGCCACAGGCTGGGAGCTCTGTGGGGGCCATGGCACCACCCACACCAGCCAGGTGAGGTCTGAGCTGCAGATATACTGCCCATTCACACCTCCCCCAAGCCTGGGTTAGAGTCTGGGTGGGTAAGGGGGATAATCTTGTTTTACAGGTGAGGGGACGAAGGCTCGGGGCTGAGAGGCTACTTTCTGAAGTTCTACAGCAAAGACATGTTAGAGGCAGGACTTGCCCCAGATGTGCTGGTGCCAAAGCTCTCTCTGGCCCTGACGCTGGATCCCCAAAGATGCTGTGGGGCTGGGAGGACAGGATGCAGAGTAGACCTGTCTTGGGTTGGGGAAGGAGATTTGGGGGTCCAGTGGCTGCAAGTACAGCCCCAGGCCTCCTGTAGGTTCAGGCCAATTTTCTTATTCCTGAGATTGGGGGGTGGAGGCACATAAAGTACCATTCTCAAGGTTACCCAGCTGTGCTGCCATGCTGGGACACAAACCAACATTTCCTGAGTACCTACCTTGTGCCCGGTGGGCAAAGACACATACTGGGTGCAGATAGGTGGGGACCATGTCCTGTCCTGGTAGTAGCCCAGGCTCCAGACCAAGAAACACAAGAGGATGACTTGCTGGTGGACTGGGTGGCATTTTAAAGGCAGTGGTGAGTCAGGAAGAATCAGAGGACAGGGCTGGGTGGGTGAGGGGACAGAGAAAGAGCCGGGAGGACTTCTTGGAGGAGGCACCCTAACACGTGGGGCTTGGAAGATGAAAGGTTTTTGTGCTGCTCTTCCTGGATAAAACCACCCCTCCCTCCTCCATCACGGTCTCCTAAGAGCTCACATCTTCCCAGAAAAGTGCCCCCACCCCGCCCGCTCCCCAACCTGAACCTCTCCCAAGTCCATGTGCCAAACCTGGGTTGCTTCTGGCCTCCCCTACCCCGAGGCCCCAGTCCCTTGAGAGAGGAGTCCCAGGGGTGTCCAGGCAGCTGTAGGGCCCCTGTCTGCAACCTTCCTTTGTTCTGGGAGCTACAATGTTACCAGTCTCCTCTGTTTTTCTAGAAGAGCAAACCCTGCCTGCTCTCCCTCTTCCAAGATGGCTTAATCCTTTGCATCCTCAGAAGGCTTTCCCTCCTCCGCAGGGGCGTGGAGGGCCTCCATGGACTGTTGTCCCCTCCTACGTGTCTGCTCCCCCACTTGACACAGTTTGCCCTGGGAGGGCAGTACACAGAATGTGTTGCTTGGTGAATGACTGACAGTGGCCTATCAGGGTGAAGACACCGCAGGTTAAAGGCCTGGAGGTGTGATCTGGATGTTGAAGTAACACCAATAACAGAGGGCGGTTGTGGCTCAGACTTGGGGTGTCGGGGAAGAGCAGGCGGCGCAGAGAGTGGGTGTCCGAGCCAAGGTTGCACATCCGGCTCCTGCCTGGCGCCTCAGGGCCCCCAGGTGCTTCGGCTGCTGCAGGGGGTATTTTTAGTGCATGCTCTGGCAGAGGCTGGGCCAGACGGCTGTCAGGAGGGACTGGGGGAGAGGGAGGAGGAAGACAGAGAGGAAAGAGGGAAAGAAGGGAAGGGGCAGGAGTGGGGTGAGGAGGCGCCAGGGAAGACTCCAGGCCCCAAACTATCCCAGCATGTAGATGGGAAAGTCACAGTAATGCCCTAGACTAGGAGTTGCCAAACCACAGCCCAAAGGCCAGACTGGGCCCATGGCCTCTTTATGTAAATAAAGTTTTATTGGAATGTAGCCATTTCTATTTGTTCGGCTACAACAGGCAACTTGAGTGGCCTCAGCAGACTGTGTGGCCCACACCACCAAAAAAATGTACCATCTGGCTCTTGACAGAGAAAGTTTGCTAACCCCTAGCCAGGACAAAACTCTCTGGGGGTGACCCGCTGGTAGTTACTTGTTGATTTTCATCCTATGTGATTCTCCTCTTTCCAGGTGGAGGGTACCTCTTAACCCCCGGATGAGGCGGTCGTGTGACTTGCTTTGGCCAATCAAATGAGAGCAGAAGTAGCCTGTCATTGCCTCGTGGAAGCCCTTAGAGCTGGTCTGTGATCTGCCGTGTCCCTTTCCCTGGCTCACCACACTTTCTAGCAGGTGGGTATTCTGACAGGCTGGACCGCTGAGTGAGAATGTTAAGAAACAGCAACAGCAGAAAACCGGAAGGCCAAGATTCACCAAGTATTTAGGGCAAAAAGCCCAGAACCTCTCCCTACCCCCTGAAGAAAGCTCATTAAAATAAAATCAAAGTGGAATTATTTCTAGGAATGTAAGGATGGATCAGTGTTAGAAAACCTATTAATAGGATTTTAAAAAGATAAACTTATGATCCGTTCCAGTGAGTCTTAACTTTATTTATATGATACTGTATTATTAGGTACACACCAGTTTGGAACTGTTACATCTTCTTGGTGAATTAAAAGCTCTGATTTGATATTCCTTATTTTAGTAATATACCAAAAATATAACTTTATTAATATTGGTATGTAAGCTTTAATTTTTTTCATTATATATGCCAGGTTTTTTTCCATCCTTTACTTTCAAATTTCCAGCATCTTCATGTTTAGGTGTTTTGTGTAAATAGCATTAACACTTGAATTTTAAAAAAAGATACAGCCTGACAATCTTTTGTGTTTTAACTGGGGTTCTTGGGTCTATTTACACATATTGTAATTACTGGCAAATGTTATGTATTTCATTCTTATTTTGGGCTATTTGTACCTCCTCCCCTACGGAAGGATTGTTTCGGGTTATTTTTCATTCTGATATTCCCTCTCATTTGGAAGTTACATAGACTCTGTTCTCCTATTTACTGTAGCTATTAGTATTCCTACTCTGTTCAATCGAGTAATGTTATCCCTCCCTCAAATACGAAGACTTTAAAACCTTCCTGTACTTGGCTCTTATTTGCCATTGTCTAAATTTAGTTCTTAATTCTCTACACATTGGACGCACCCACATACTTACCACTTTTCTGCCGTTTTCCCTTGCAAGTCAGCCCTTCTATCTGGTCACTTTCCTTCTCCCTGAATAAAAATTCCCTCAGGATTTCATTCAATGAGGGTCTTCATTTCTATCTCACCCCCAAAGATATTTCTGTTGGGTGAGCACCTTTGGGGTGGCTACTTTCTCCAGCACCTTGAAGATGGCGCCCCACTCCCGTCCCACCCTGCAATGTCCCGAGATCCACGTTGTGGGACTGAGGAACTGGCTCTTTGTCCATCATTCTCATTTTTTTTGTTAACTTTGGTTTTCTGCACTTTCTTTCTGGTTTTCTGTCTTTCTATACATACCCTGCTGGGGACTGGCTGGCTTTCTGAGTAATTTCCGAAAGAATAACTGTCTTTCATCAGTTCTGCAAAATGCTTCACCATCAGCCCCTTCAGAGTTTGTTGCTTCCTCCCGTCTGTCTCTTAACGGCCCTTTCCTCTTCCCGTGTTTGGGAAATTTCCTTAGCTCCGCCCCCCCCAGTTCATTGGTTTCTTCCTTAGCTACCTCAAATCCACTGTCAACCACACCTGGGGTTTGAAATCTCATTTCCTTTTAGTTATAGTTCTATTCGACTGTTCTACAAATAATACTGTCTCCTCCTGCTCTTTGTCCACATGTCAGGGTTAAACTCCATTTAACCCAGTTTCAGGATTCCTGGGTCTAAGGATGGCACCATGTCTGCTGGCTCCAACTCACGCTGACAGGTTGTGAGCTCCGATGCACTCTCACAGTTCCTGGGATGTGACTGGTGGACCTCTTTAAAGCTAGGGTTGAAGGTTCTTCCAGCAGACCTGTAGGGTCACCGCCACGCTGGACTGCCCTAAGCCATATTGTCCACTGGAGGCCTTGGGATGCCCACATAATGTTGGAAATGCAGATTCACGTGAGGCTACAAATCATGGACTGAGTACATTCTCCCACTCCGGCCGACAGCAACTTGGAGATACCCAAATGTCCTTTCCATTCCTGGGAAGATCTTGTTTTGCTTTCAGCTTCAGCCCTTGAAGTCTTGACTGATCATTTCTACCATCTTGAAGGTCCATGAAAACAGAAGACCAAACTGCCGTTGTCTGACAGAAAAGCTGCTTCCTCCTGGGGCTTCTGCTCGCACTGGTGCTCTGGCCTCTCACCTTCCTTCTTTTTGGGCTGCTGACGCACATAGAGTTAGCTCATTTTTACCCAGCAATCTTACTGGGTTTTATTTGGGAATCTAATCTGCTATCTGGTCAGAAGCAGAAGTTTACAATGTTTCTTAAGTATGTGTTTCACCCTAACCTTGTGGAGATTCGAGAACTCCCATGAGAAAGGAATATGTGAAAATGGCTGAAATACATAAAGGAAAAAAATACAGGAGAATCTGTCTGAGGTGCTATGAAGACACACAAAGCTACACTAATGAAGACCGTGCAGAGATGGTCAGAGAAGTTGGTCTGTACTCAGCATGAGACAATTGGTCAGCCCTTTGGGGCGGGGGGGGGACAATCCCTACGTCTCGCTTCATCCCCAAATAGATCCTAGATGGATAAAAATAAAAGTTGGAGTTATAAACAGAAAGAAAAAGCCATGGGAGAATCCGTGCCAACTACGGGAAAGGCCTCTCAAAGCACAAACCTCAGACATTTAAGGACTGTGGTTTGAAAACCGTGGAAATAAAACATTGACAGCAAAACCATGTGTAAACAAAACTGAAAGGTAAATTTGGAAGAAGGCTTGCAACACAAAGCATATTAATGTTAAGATAGATTCTATTTGGTTTTAAACAATTAAAAAAAATTTTTTTAAATTATGATATATGAGAAAAAGACAAACATCTAAGTAAAAAATTGAACCAGTTAATGAAAAGCAAGTAAATCTTAGAAAACTTCCCTGGTAATGAAAGAAATGACAACAGGAGACTGACCCCATCATTGTCACTTTGGCCAAAATTGATGGAGCCACACACATTGACAGTGATCCATCCTGGGACCCTGGACTAAGAAGCCCATCCTTACCCGGCAATGACAGGTGAAAGGCTGAGGGAAGGGCCACCCCCTGCATGTTGGGCAGGAGGGGCGACCGGGGCTGGCGGTGCCCACAGCACACGCCCGGCCGGCTGAGATCGGGACTTCTGTCCAGGTGTGCTTGGAGCTTGGTGGCCAAGGGCCCCAGCTTCCCTGGCTTCACCCACGGGCTCTGCGGCTCCTTCCTCTGGGCTCTCCTGACGTCCACTGCCCTTTCCAACTGCCCGGTCCTTGGAGTCAAGCCCTTGCACCTCACGTGAAGATGCCTGGAGACTGTTTAGGCCGCTCCCCCATGAGGCAGCCGGGTCCCGGAATCCAACACTTTGCCCATGGCCCAGTGACTCTGATCCTTGACTGTTATAAACTTAATTGTGCTGCCTGTAGTGTTAAGCCCCGACAGATGGTTTTTTTTTTTCTTTTTTATCACGCAAGGGCCTGATACAAGCTTTGATTGGGAGGCCTCCGCTTCAGAGGCATCTGCTGCCAACAGAGCTCCGTCTCAGGTGAACACAGGGCCGGCCGTGGGACTAGATAAAGAGCCAGAACACCTCCCCCACTGAGGGTCCCTTGGTTTTTGAGATCTTGGCTGATTTGGTAATGGATCGTGTGGGCCACTTGTTTTTTCTCTTCCCATGCTTTAAATTCCTGCCCTTCTGTATGAAAGTTTAATAAAGGGTGAGCCTGGGAAACCCTAGGCCCCCATGCTTGGCTGCAATAAAAGGAGAACCCCAGGCTCGCAGGCTGTGTCCCTCTGCCTGTTACCTTGCTGTGTAGTCCCAGCTATGCTGTTTAATTTCCAGGTCTTGTAAGTAATAAACCTTTATTTTTTCAGGGTTTCCTGATGGTTGTTGAAGGACATCTTGCAATCATAGTAAGAACCACAAGGGCCAGTCCGACCACAACACTGCTCATTGACAGGCTGAGAGAGGCACAGAAGTCCCTCTAGATCCCTATGGGGAGGCTCGAATCCCCAGTGTGATGGTGTCTGGAGGGGGCACCTTCAGGAGGTGATTAGAGTTAGATGAGGTCATGAGATCCAGTGAGGTCCCAGTGCTCTTGTAGGAAAGGACTCAGGAGAACTTACTCTCTCTCTTGCCATGTGAGGACACAAGTCTGCAGGCAGCCATCTGCAAGCCGGGAAATGTGCCATCACCAGGAACAGACCATGCCGGCCTCCTGATCTTGGACTTTCAGCCTCCGGAACTGGGAGAAATAAATGACTGCTGTGGAAGCTGCCCGGTCTGCAGTGTGCTGTGCACACTGAGACATTGGCTCAGGCGGCCAAACGGAGGGGTCTGTACCACGAAATCTTACCCAGGCACATGGTCATTCAGGTCACCGCTGCCAAAGAAGAGAGCAGTGTGCTGACCAGCTTAGGACATACGGTAGTGTGTTAAGGTCACGAAGTCCCACACACTGGGGGACTTCACCCAGCAGTTTATTCTCTCACTGTTCTGGAGGCCAGTGGCCTCAAGTCCAGGGGCAGGCAGGGCGAGTCCCTCCAGGAAGCTCTGGGCTTCAGGGGGCTCCGGCGTCCCTGGCTTGTGGTCACATCACCCTAATACCTGCCTCTGTCTTCACATCGCCCTCCCCTCTGTGTCTGTGTCTCCTCTTCTGTTATAAGGACGCTTGCCACTGGATTTAGGGCCCATTTGTGCACAGGTACAGGGGGCTGGGGCTTGGACGGGTTTTGGGGGGTGTCATTCAACCCAGTATGGATGGCACCGTCTAACGTCACCTCCAGGTATCTCTTCAATGCAGAGAGAAATCACTGAAGGGATGTTTCGGAAACTGATGTTTTGAAATCTCTGGGTTTCAGATTCTTCTTTAAGACCTTTCTGTAGAAAGATGGCTCTCGTGCCATGAGCATTGATTATCTGCAAACAGATCACTTCTGGCATATGGCTTCAGAGTATAGAGATTAGGGTTCAAATCTCACCTTGGCCACTGACTGTGTGGGGTTTGTGTGTGGGGGTCTGGCAGCTGCCTTCAGAGGCACCAGCTTCCCCGTCATAAAATAGGCCCCTCCTGGAGGGCTGCAGCCAGCAGCAAGCACCACTGGCCAGTGGTCATTACCTGAGAGGCATGCCCACCCCTGGGCCTGGGTTTTCCCATCTGTGACATAGAGGCCTGACCTGGGGGCTACCAGGGATTCCATGGAAACTACATCCTGCAAAGTGGGGGACCACGCGGCTGCGATGACTGCCCTGGGCGCTGCCAGTTCTCCCGCCAGCAAAAGGAAATAAGGCCACAGCTGAGTGGAGTACCTGGTTTATTTGTGATGCAGGCAAACCTCAGGACGGTGGCAGGTTCTAAGCCGAGGGGGTGGGTGGGAGTGGGGCTAGAACTCCACCTTGCAGGCAGGGAAGGCCTCATCTTGCATGGACACTGTGCTGTCACTGCCCAGCACCGTGATACCCAGAGCCTGGTGCCGGGCGTGCGTCTCCTCATACCATTCGTGCATGGCCACCGAGTCAAAGGTGGGGATCAGGGTCACCTGCGGGAGGGAGCAATGAAATGGCAGTGAGGGGGCGTGCCCCCTGCCCTCCATTCCTGACATGGAGGCCCCTCTCTGTTTGCCCTGCCACCCTCTCACTTGGGTTTCTGCAGCAGGTGGTCTGCCTGTCCCCAGAGTCCCTCTCCTCCTTACAGCACCCAAGGGTCCCCTACAGATGCCACTGCGCCACGAGTCCCTCCCTCATCAGCCCCACATCGTGCTTCCAGCCGACCTGCCCACCCCTCTGCAGGCCCTCCTTGGGCTGCCTGGCCACACCAAGCTTGCTCCTGCTTCTGAGTCTTGGCTTGCCCTGTGCCCCACGCCAGGGGCCCTCCCTCCCAGCTGCTCTATGAGCTTCGGGAGAGCAGGGGCTGCAGGCATCCTGGGCTACGTGCTCAACAGGTAGCTCCTTCCTCCCCAGATGTGCCTCACCCCTCAAAGTTCCATTTCAAGGCTGCCTTTGGGAAGACCTCAGCTCTTGGGTTAATTCCAAACTGGCCTGCTTTGTAGACACCCCACGCCCCACTTAACTCCTCCTGGCAGGGGGGTTTGATCAAACCGGTCCCACTCACATCCTCACCCAGGCAGCTGCAGATGGTCGAGGAAGTAGATGTCACAGAACAGTGTCCATGACCTTGGGACTCGGCTTAGTCTCTTTGAGCGCCTTCCCCCTCCCCCCAACCCCCTTAGGTAAATGAAGGTCACACAGACTTCACAGGACTGTGGGATCAACAGGAAGACACCAGGAAGCTCCAGCCTCCACCCTGTGCCAAGACTATATGAGGCCCAGGGGTGGGCATGCACCTGGAGGTCACGGTCCCACCGCTGCTTGCCAGCCAGCAGCGCATCCAGGACAGCCCGCATGCCCTCTTCTTTGCGCTGGTCTTGGCCACTGATGACATAGCAGAGTGCGCGTACTCGCCGGAAGAACTCCTCATCCACCAGGCGGGCGCTGCCCCCGCTGGGCAGGTAGGCCAGGTCAAGGTAGACAGGGGAGCCAGACGGGGCTGCTGACCCACCTGGCCGGCTGCCAGCTGACCCTTCAGACAAGAGGGACAGGGTCAGTCATGAGCTCCCAGGAACAGGAAGCGGCTCCCAGCCCCCCTGCACCTCTCTATGTGGCTCCCCCCTTGGCAGGAGGCCTCATCTCACTGTTTTATGGCTGACAAACTCCCTGGCATGGGCAGTTACTCAAAGAACTCTTCAAACACCCCTCAGTGCCGGGACTGGCTGCCCCTGGACACAGATATGCCCAGGGCTGGAGGGAAGAAGTGTAGGAGGGGCCAGTCAGGGAGGGCTTTCTGGAAGAGGGGGCTGTGGAGCCTGAGCTCCGAAAGCTGCCAGTACCTGGAACACTCAGCTGCTTCTGCAGCATCCATCCATTCAATGACTCAAGAGGCATTTCTCAAGCTCCCCTGGGCGCCAGGGCCTCACTGGGGACAAGATACAAACATCTTTGTCCCCAAGGGCAATAGGTACCGTGCTCATCCGTGGCCCTGAACCCAGGGCCTATGAAAGGGGTTGAGGTCACCACCCCCAGGCTAGGGAACTCACAATTAACCGATTGAGGACACAGCTGGGTCTCTGGCACAGTAAGCCTGCCAGAGAGTTGGTGTCTGATAATCATAACCACCAGCTCAAGGTGTGGGCCCAGAGGGCGGACGGGGCATCTGCAGAATGAATGAAACCCCTAGCTTAGGTCAAGCAGTATCCCTCACTCATAACAGGACAGTAGCGACAAGGACCCTGACGTCAGCCTCAGGAGGAGAAAGGCCCCGTGGCTATGGACGCACAAGGGTGACCGGAGCACCAGAAGTGGAACAGCAAAGAGGAGGGGACCGTGGGCAGAGCTGCAGGACGGGAGGACAGGGTAGAGTAGGAACCAGCAAGCCACAGCCCGCAGACCAAATGCGGCCACCACCTGCTTTTATACCCGCAGTTTGCCAGCATACCTGTTCAGTTCCTTACTGAGTTGCACTGCAGTAAGTTTCGATGGACAGAGACTACCTGGCCTGCAAAGCTGGAAATGTTTATGCTCTGGTCTTTGAAGACACATGGTTTGCTGACACCAGCACAGAAGGTTAGCTTACTGGAGGCAGTGGGAACAGGAATCCCTGAGTGGACAAGACTGTGGTCTCCAGAAAGAGGCCAAACACCCCAGCAGACAGGGTCTCCAACGACTCCCAGCCTCCAGGTGCCAGCTTTACGCATAGGTCCGGGGTGGCCACCCTCTCCCTGCCACTGTGCTGGGTAACTCCTGACCTGTCAGAGGAATCTGCCTAATGAGGACAAGCCGTGGCAGCTCAGGCAGGCATGGAGGCTAGGGCAAACTCAAGAGGCTGCGGCGGAAAGGACCGAGGACAGGCCATGGTGGGGAGAGAGGCTAGAGACGGCGGTCACCCCTGGGAGGGCAGGACCAGCCAGGTACTTGGGAGAGGTGAGCACGTGCTCAGTGAACAAGAGGTTCAGGTGGTAATGCCGTCATCACCACTGCTCTCTGCTGCCCTCCCCGGGTCTAGGTCTGCCCCATGCAGTGGCCGCTGAGCGCTGGACATGGCAGGTGCGAGCCGAGTGTGGACAGCAAAACACGTGCAGGCACCCAAGGCTCAGCGTGGAAAAGGGGACTGTCTGGGAAGGTTTTATATTAATTACACATTGCAGTATTTTGAAATAGTAGCATGCAGTAAAGATTGAACGCAGCAGCGGATGCTGGGATGACGGTGCAGTGGGCGGGACCAGGAACCTGTCTCCAGGGCCAGTGGGCCATGGTGCTGGCAGCCCCTCCCTGTCAGGCTGAAGTGATTTAGGAGAGAGTTACAGGGCTGGAACGCTTCTCCCCCACCCTTCTTTGTCTTTTTGCCCTTCTGGGAGCGAGGCATTCAAGCACTAGAATTCCAGAACAAGTGCACAGACGGGGAACTTGGGTGAGTCACCCACACAGTGGGTGCAGGGAAAGGTGCAGGCTCACACCGGACTAAGGACCCCTGAAGTTTACACCTCACTCGGATCCCCCGCACACAACAATTAAACACCACCAAACACACAAGTTATGCAAACCTTCCCTAGGCAAAGGGAGATTTGAATCACTAGGGCTTCTTCCCATTATTAAATTCAAACATCCAGTTTTCAACCAACCCCCCCAGCCCCAAAAAACAAAAACAAAGAATAACAAAGCCACAAGGCCTACAAAGAAACAGGCGGTTGTGGCCCATTCAAAGGAAAAAAAAAAAACAGAAACCATCCTGAGAAAGACCAAATGGCGGGCTTAGACTCAAAGAAATCAAGGAAGAGGTGGAAAAGGCCAAGAAAATGGTCTATGAATGAGTGAGAAATATCAAGAGGGAGACAGAAAACGTAAGAATAAACCAAAAAGGAATTCAGCAGCTAAAAAGAACAATAACTATATTCACCAGAGGAATTGAAGATTTGAACAGGCGGAAGAATCAGCAACCTTGATGATGGGACGATGGAAATGATCACATCTAAGAAACAGAAAGGAAAAAGGCTGGAGGAAGTTAACAGAGTCTAAGGGACAGTGGGACCCCATCAAGGGGACCCGTGTGCACATGGGGATATGGGGAGTCCCAGGAGGAGGAGAGAGAAAAGGGCGGAAAGATATATGAAGACATAACATATCTGTTTATATGTTAATATAAACATCCAAGAAACTTGACCAACTTCCACAGAGGATGACCTTCAAAAAACCCACACTGAGACACAATAGAATCAGGCTCCCGAAAGACAAAGAGAATCTCTTTGAGAAAAAGCAGTGATAAACGGGGATATTGACCTAGAAATGCTTATATTAATAAAGAGTATCTCAACAATCTAACTTCACAATCTAAGGAACTAGGAAAAGCAAAAGTAAATCCAAAGCTAGTTCAACCACTGTGGAGAGCAATGTGGAGGTTCCTCAAAACACTGAAAATAGAAATACCATTTGATCCAGGAATTCCACTCCTAGGAATTTACCCTAAGAATGCAGCAGCCCAGTTTGAAAAAGACATATGCACCCCTATGTTTATCGCAGCACTATTTACAATAGCCAAGATATGGAAGGAACCTGAGTGTCCATCAGTAGATGAATGGATAAAGAAGAGGTGGTACATATACACAATGGAATATTATTCAGCCATAAGAAAAAAACAAATCCTACCATTTGCAACAACATGGATGGAGCTAGAGGGTATTATGCTCAGTGAAATAAGCCAAGCAGAGAAAGACATGTACCAAATGATTTCACTCATCTGTGGAGTATAAGAACAAAGCAAAAACTGAAAGAACAAAACAGCAGCAGACTCACAGAACCCAAGAATGGACTACCAGTTACCAAAGGGAAAGGGCCTGGGGAGGGTGGGTGGGAAGGGAGAGATAAGGGGGAAAAAGGGGCATCACGATTAGCATGTATAATGTAGGGGCGCGGGGGGGCACGGGGAAGGCAGTGTGACACAGAGAAGACAAGTAGTGGTTCTATAGCATCTCACTGCACTGATGGACAGTGACTGTAATGGGGTATGTTGGGGGGACTCGATAATGGGGGGAGTCTAGTAACCATAATGTTGTTCATGTAATTGTACATTAATGATAGCAAAAAATATATATATCACTTCAAAAATAAAATGAATGAACCATTGATACTTGCAAAAAAAAAAGTAAATCCAAGCTAGCAGAAAAAAGAAAATATATAGATCAGAGATTTTTAAAATAGAGAATAGAAAAGAAACACTGAAGCAAACAAAACCAAAAGTTGGTTCCTCAGAAAGATTAACAAAACTGACAAATCTTTAGCTAAATTAAAAAAAAAGACTTAAATTAGTAAGATCAGAAAATGGCAACATTACTTCTGATTCTACAGAAACAAAAAGCATTATGAGGGTACTATAAACAACTGCACACCAACCACAGGGCAACCTACAAGAAATGTACAAATTCCTCGAAACACAAACCTACCAACACTGAATCACAAAAACTAAGTCTGAGCAGACCTATCACTAGTAAGGATACTGAATCAATCATTAAAAACCTCCTGGGCTTCAACCAAACATTTAAAGAATAAACATGAATCCTTCTCAAACTCTTCCAAAAAACTGAAGAAGAGATAACATTTCCTAACTCATTCTATGAGGCCAGCATTACTCTACTCTGATATGGAAGTCAAAGACACTACAAAAAAGAAAACTAAACACCACTGCATCTGGTGATACTCATGCAAAAATCCTCAAAAAAATACGAGCAAACCAAATTCAGCAGCATATTAAAAGGATTAGATACCATGACCCAGTGGGATTTTTCCCTTGGTTGAAGGGACGGTGCAACATCTGAAAAATCAATATAATACACCACATTAACAATGAAGGAAAAAGCCACACCATCATTTCAGTTAACAAAGAAAAGGCATTTAACAAAATTCAACACTCTTTCATGATACAAACACTCCACAAACTAGGAATAGAAGGAAACTACCTTAACATAATAAAAGCCACGTATGACAAACCCACCTCACATCACACTCAATGGTGAAAGACTGAAGGCATTTTCTCTAAGATCAAGAAGACAATGATGTTGGCTTTTGCCACTCTAGTCAAACATCATACTGCAAGGTTCTAGCCAGAGCAATTAGGCAAGAAGAAGAACTGGTATCCACATTGGAAAGGAAAAAATAACCTCTGATCACAGATGATATGTGATTATGGGTAAAAATAAAAGATTACACACACTGACATGCACACACAATCTTTCAGAATAAATGAATTCAGGGAAGCATCTGGATACAAAAATCAGTTGCATTTCTAAACATTAACAATGAACAATTTGAAAACAAAATTAATAAAACAATTCCATTTACAAGAGCATCAAAAAGAGTAAACTGCTTAGTAATTAACCAAGGAAATAAAATACCTCCATGAAAATTAAAAAACATTGCTGAAGGAAATTAAAGAAGATAAAAATTAATGGAAAGACATCCCATATTTGTGGATTGGGAAACTTAATATGTCAACACTACCTAAAGTGATCTACGCATTCAGGGCAATCCTTGTCAAAATCTCAATGATGGTTTTTTTTTTCAGAATTAGAAAAATCCATCCTAAAATTCATATGGAATTTCAAAGGACCCCAAAAAGCCAAGATACTATTGAAAAAGAACAATTAGAAGACCCACATTTCCTGATTTCTAAACTTAGGACAAAGGGACAATAATCAAGATTGTGTGGTATTAACACAAAGACAAACATACAGATTAATGGAATAAAATAGCCCAGAAATAAACCTTCACATATATGATCAACAAGGGGGCCAAGACCATTCAATGGGGAAAGGACAGTCTTTTCAATAAATGGTGCTGGGAAAACGGCATCTCAGCGTGGCCAAAGAATGAAGTTGAACCCTTATTTAGCACCATACATATAAAATAACTGATCAAAGAGTAAAACTGTAAAACTCTAAGAAAACATAAGGGAAAAGCTTCCTGACACTGGAGTTGGCAGTGACTTCTTGGATATGACACCAAAAGCATGGAAAACAAAAGAAAAAAAATAGGCAAACTGGACTTTATGAAAATTAAAAACTTTTGTGCCAAGGATACCTATCAGCAGTAAAAAGTGACACCGAGAATGGTAGAAAATATTTGCAAGTCATATACCTGATAAGGGGTAACCAGCCAGAATTTACACAGAACCTCACAACCCAGCAACAAAATGGCAAATGACTTGATTTAAAAACGGGCAACTTGAACAGACATTTCTCCAGAGAAACAAATGGCCAACAAGCACGTGAAAGGGTGCTCAACATCACTAATCACTAGGGAAATGCAAATCAAAAATGAGTTACCACCTCCCACCCATCTGAATGGCTAGTATCAAAAAAGTAGAAAGCTTTAAGTGTTGGCGAGGCTGTGGAGAAATTGGGATCTTTGGGCACTTCTGGTGGGTATAAAATGGTGCAGCTACTATGCAAAATAGTAGGACAGTTCCTCACAAAATTGAAAATAGAACACCATTTGATCTAGCAATCCCTCCTTCCGGGTACGTGCCCCAAAGAGCTGAAAGCAGGACCGGGCCAGAGCTACCTGCATAGCCGTGTTCACAGCGGCATTATTCACAACAGCCAAAAGGTGGAAGCAACTCAAGCGTCCATCAAGGATGAAGGGCTCAACAAAGTACGGTGTGTCCATCCGGTAGAGAATTATGCAGCCTTAGAAAGGAAGGAAATTCTGACGTGCTACAGCATGGACAAACCTGCAGGACATCATGCTGTGTGGAATCAGCCAGTCTCAAAAAGACACCTACTGTATGATTTTACTTAAAGGAGCTCCCTGGAGGAGTCAAACTGATAGAGACAGAAGGTAGAATGGTGGGTGCCAGGGGCTGGCAGAGGGGGAAGAGGCAGGGCTTCAGGAGACAGGTCCAGCTTTGCAAGATGAAATAGGTTCTGGAGATGCAGGGTAGTAACCGTTGTACAACACTGTGAATGGACTTAATGCCGCTACTGAACAGTACATTTAGAGATGGCGATGGTGCTAAATTTTGTTAACATTATTTCATCACAGTTAAAGAGAACCGGAGAAAGAAGTTGGCCTGGCAGGCTGTCCTTAGAAAGCCTTGCCTACTGGTCGGCTCTTGGCTGGTGTTAGATTTCTGGAAGGTTCCCACCACCCTGTAAATGAGAAGGGCAGCTCACGGAGCCTGTGCTGTCTGCACAAAAACACGGTGTAGGCCGAACACCTGCTTTCCCATTTCTGACGAGTCTGGAATTTTGGTTTGCGCCAAACAGAAGGCGCAGACATGAGCAGCCCGACAGAAACCCTGGGCGCTAGGTCTCTAATGAGCCTGCCTGGTAGACACTTCAGACGGTCCATCACACCTCCTTCCTCATGGAATTAAGCCCAGAGTGTGTGATCGCCCCGGGAAAGTATTCGAGAAGCTTGTGCTGGGTTTTCCCAGGACTCCCCGACCCCGACCCCCCTGGCCTCCTCCCTTTGCTGTGTCTGCTCTGGGTCCTTTCACTTGGACACATCTCAGCCACAACTATGACCATATGCCGGGTCCTCCTAGCCAAACATCCAACATAGACCCAGGGGTGGTCTTGGAAACCTTGAGAATACAAATGAGTTAAATAAATAAAATATACTACTAAAGTTAGTTTTGCCCATTTCATTTTGCTTACTGTGGTCACTAGCAAATTCAAGATGATAGATGTGTCCACTTTACAGTTCCACTGATGGCTCTGCCTAAGTACCTCAGCATTGCAAGTGCTTACAGAGTGAGGCCAGGGCTTCTGTTTTACTGGTGAGACTGAGGCCCAGGAAGGGTAGCAGGTGTGGCTGAGGACACACAGCAAACAGAGAGCAGGACCTGGGCTGGTAACCCAATTCACAACTCCAGGCCCCAGGTACTTACCAGATGGGCCCCGGGTTGTCGTCTTGGGGACTGAGGACTTCCTGGACAGGGGAGCCCGACCTCCCTTATCACCAGGCTCGCTCCGGGCGCTGAGTGGCCGACTGGCCCGGTCCCCACCAGCCAGCCCCTTGCTTTTGGCAGTGGTCACTGAAGCGGCTTTGGGGGCAGCAGGGCCAGGGTTGGGACGAGCCAGGGACTTCCGGGTACGACCGAGGCCTTCTGAGTGCGACTGGGTCAGCCGGCCTTGCTCAGGGGGCAGCATTTCAGGGTCCACCATGCATATGCTGGGCGGGGTGGGCAGTGGTGGGGGAAACTTGAGAGGCTCAGGCAGTGGGTCACAGCCAGGGACCCCTAGGCCTTCCATGTCCTCATCCGAGTCTGCAGTGCCAGGGGCAGCAGGAAGGGGGTCCGAGTCAGACAGGGTGGGCAGGGACTCACTGACGGACGTGGGCGGTGTCTCCTCGGCCCCTGGGGCCCCTGCCCACTCCTGGGACCGGGCGCTGCTGTCGTTGGAGCTGCCAGGGGAGGCGGGTGCTGGCGCCATGGGAACTGCTTTGCGGTGCTCAAATTCACAGGGTGACACCAGACACAGGTCCACATCGTGTGGGGAGGCTGAGCGCCGCACCCTGGGGCCGCGAAGAGGGAGGCTCAGCCCGGCCTCGCTTGAGGAAGCGGGTGGCAGTGGGAGTGCCTGCTCGAAGGAGATGGACAGAGACTCGTCCACCTCCGTGGAGTGCGGGGATCCAACCTCTGCAGGCAGCGATGGTGTGGTCACTGTGGGCGAGGCATCCGGCCCAGCCTCTCCACCCCGCAGCGGGCTCAGTGATAGCCGCCCGCTGACCTCAGCCTGGTCCTGGGGGGCTCCGGCAGGTGAGGGTGTGCAGGGCCGGGGGGTATTAGTGGACAAGAGCAGCTCCAGAGTCTCCCCAGCCAGGCCACCGCTGTCCTCCCTGGCTGGGCTCAGCCCCAGCTCCAGACTGCTCTCCTGGCTGGGCGTGGCCACCAGCTGGGGGGCAGGGGAGCTGCAGGCCTCTGTGTGGGGGCTGCCGTCTCCACACCGGAAGCTGGGGGGACTGCAGGGCCCATTCTCGGCCGGTGGGACACCTGGGCGGGGGCTGTTGGGTGCTCTGCGGGATTTGGGGACCGCGTGGGCTCCTGCCTTCTTGGTGCTAACGACAGCAGAGGCTGCCCGGCGCACCTCCTGGGGCTGGGCCCGAGGGACACTTGGCTTGAGATCCTTCTTCATCTCCCTCGGGGGTCTGGCTTCTTTCTCAACCCTGCGAGGAGCCTGAGCCTGAGCGATCACCTTCCGTGTTGCCCCAGGGCGCTCCTGGGCAGGCCGCGAGGGTGCTGTGGTCCGGCCCTCTCTCCTCAAGCTGTCCCGAGAGCCCACGCTTTCCTTGCTCTCAGCTCGCCGAGGCCCTGCCAGGTCCTGGGGGGTCACCACGGGCTCCCGCAAGAACCCTAAGTGCTGCAGGCGAACCAGGCCGTCCAGGAGGCGGGCAGGTGGTGTACAACCAGGGAAGAGCACACGCACCACCTTCTCGGTGGGGCCTGAGGGGTGCCACACCAGCAGGGCGCACACGGAGGCCAGCGGGCGGTCAGCAGCGGTCAAGGGCGGGTGCAGCACATACATATCGAGCCGGCCCACGCCCATCTTCTGGAAGAGCACTGTGGGCTCCGCCGGCAGTGGCCCACGGTTCAGGGGCAGAGGAGCGATGCCCAGCTGGTCCAGGAGGCTCAGGGCCAGCTCCGCCTCATCCTCACCATGCACCAGACGCGAGGCAGCTGCGCGGGCACTGAGGAACACGACACCCAGGCTGGGTGAGATGAGCCGGCGCAGCCTCTCATCCTCAGAGGCCCCGCTGGCCACCGCCTCGTCACGCTCCGCCAGCTTACGCCGCAGCAGACTGTTGAAGCCAGGGAGGCTGTCTGCGCCCGCGTGGGTCACCAGCACAGCATCCACCCGATCCAGGTGTCTTACCAGCTTCCAGAAGCTCGACTTGGGGTTTGAGCCGCCATTGACCAGCACCGTGAAGCCATTGACGGCGAAGAAGGCGGCGTCACCCAAGCCGCCAGGGAAGATGTAGCAGCAGGGCCGGGCGAGCCTGAGGAAGCCCACAGAGGCTGGTGGTTCAAGCAGCTCAAAGGGGGATGGCGGCTCCAGTGCCTCCGCCACATACTCCAGGAACTCATGCAGGCCCTCAGAAGCTGGCAGCTGCACAGGTGGGTTTAGCTGCAGTTGGAGCACGCCCCAGAGGCCAAGCAGTGCGGGGGCCAGCTGGGCCCAGTCGCCGAAGGTCGGACAGGTGATGGTGAGCTTGGGTGGGTCTGTAGGTGGAGGTGTGGAGGCCAGGAGGTCCCGGATCTGCAGGAGCAGGGATGGTTAGAGGGCCACCGGGAGCCAGACAACACTCAGGCCCTTGGGAAAACTTGGCAAGGCTACCTATCCTGCTTCCTGGGGCAGGGACAGTCCCTTGTCCAACTTCTGTCATCAGGACAAAACCCAGCCCTTCCCACAGCCCATGTTCACTCACGGTCCCGCCTTACCACCTGGTCCCCCACTTCCCATGCAACTGCTCACTCTCCCTGCCCCAGGGCCTTTGCACTTGCTGTTCTGGTGCCCAAGAGCCCAGCTCCCTCCAGGGAGGCCTTTCACACCCCCCAACTCTGTGACTGGCTCTTACCTCACCATCATTATATCACTCACTACAATGTGAAGATGTGATTTGCCAGAGTTTTTTGCTCATTTGCTCCACCTGAGCAAAGGCTCCAAAAGAGATCTCATTCAGCTCCATCCTAGCTGGCACCTGGAATCTGGGGGCAACCTGAGGCCTCTGGGATGACTGCTGATCTACAGTCCCTGCCTCAGACCACATGCTGCACTAGGTGATGGGACTGGGTCCTGACAACAGGAGGGATGTGTGTCACCTTCATCATCCCACAGCAGAGGAGGGGATGGTATTCAAGGGGGACAGCAGGTCACTGGGGCCTCACAGCCCAAAGGTGATACGGCAGGATTCAGAGCCAGGAAGGCAGGGCGCAGAGGGAGCAGCTTACCTCTTTGTCCCCCAGGACCTGGAGGAAGTGGCGTGGGGAGAAGCCCCCCGACTGCAGCAGCAGCTCCCCTGTATCCTCCAGGCAAGGCCCGGCCAGCACCAGCAGCTTGTGAGGGGCAGGGTCCAGCAGAAGGTTCCGGAGCTGAGGGAGGGGGAGAGTGTCAAAGCCTTGTTTTGTGCAGTGACACAGTCAGCACCCCACTTTGGGGTGGCTGTCAGACCCAAATCTACATACAACCACCCCACTCCTGTCCCCAACCCATGGCCAGGCCAGTGCTCAACTAGAAGCTGGAAGGGTTGCCTCTGGGCCTCCTGCTAGGCTCTCCCTCTTTCCTCCCTAAAACTCCAGCTCAACCCACAAAGATGGGCTCTAGCGCTCCCTCCTCTTGGAAGCCTTCCATAGGATATTTGTGTCTAGCTCTGTCTCCTTCAGAGCCTCTTGAGGGAATAAAAGGGGAACATTTTTAATCAGTGCAATCAACCGGTACAAGCTTCTCTAGAGGGGTGCCCTGGGGCTCTAACTTGGTGATCATTCTCACAGGTAACTAGGAGGTGGGCACAGACATTCAGAAGCCATAAATATTAAGAAGTCAATTCAGACAACCACTGGGGCCCAGCCAGAGGTAAGGCACAAGACACAAACATCAGTCGGGTCCTGCCTTTCTGCCTCCAGCCATTCCTTCCTGCCAAACTCCAGCCGTTTCTGACTCTACCTACTCCCATCAACACCCCTGAGGAGGGAATAAGCTGAGGCTGAACCCATCTGGGGAGGCTTCCTGGAGGAAGGGGCAATGCCATGGGAGGCAAGGATTTCAGGCAGCATAAAGCCAAGGCCACAGAAAGTCAGGATGCAGGATGGTGCCAGTTCCAGTAGCCCACAACCTCCAGGAGCTGATGGTTCCCTACCTACCTCTTCACAGAGGGACTTGTCTGATGGGTTCAGGAGGACCAGGGTCTCCAAAGCGTCTCCTCGGTGGTGTAGGCTCCGCTGGCCTGGGGAAGAATCAGGCCCTGTCAGTTTGGGGCTGAGTTAGGCCAGCCCAGGATCAACCCTGTCTCCCTGTGTGACCCCAGGCAGCCACAAGCCCCTCCAGGACTCTGTTTCCAGGGGAACCCCAGCCAGTGGGTCACCTGGGATCAAGAGATGCATAGTAGACCTGCAGATCTGGATGGCACAAGAATAGGAACCCCGCTTCAGCAGGCTTCATGCAGGGAACAGCAATGACAACAAGGCCCCCACTGCTTACAGGGTCCAATTTGCAGCTGGTAGCCCTGTGTGGGATGCCATCATCACCCCCATTCTACAGTCTGTGAGCCTAATGCAGGGAAGGCCCGTAAGGGTACACCAGCTAGATAGCCCAACATGGGTAAGGGCTCTGTGGCAGGCGTGGGCTCACTGTGTCTGAAGGTCAGGAAGTGGTGGGTGGGGCTGGAGTGGGGGGGGGGGCAGCATGAGGGGGCCAAGGACAGAGGGGCCTCAGGGCCCTGGAGAGTGGAGCGGGGTTGATTCTGGGATCCAAAGTCTGGTCTGTGCCCCCAAAGCCCAGATGTGTTTCAAACATTTCAAACAGGGAGCACCAAGCCCCAAAACTGGAGGGACAGGACCCTCCGGTGTCGGTCAGCTTTTATTAGTTTATCACATGCTTCTTATCACACCCGGATGTTGCCCCATTCAGGTGGGGAAACCAAGGCACAAAGAGGGGAAGTGGCTGCCAAGGTCACATAGAGCAAATGGGATTTCCAGTCTCCCCCATCCTGCTGGGGGTCAGGAAGCCACCCGGAACTGCTGGGACAATGAGGCGATGGACACTTCCTTCCTCTCCCGCAGCAGTCTAGAGGTGACTCAATAGGCCAGCTGCGGTATGAAGGTGCTGCAGGAGATACCTGGGCCCCGCCCAGCAGATGCTCTTTTCACCCTGGGTCACCACAGGCTGTATGCATCCCTACCCCTCCTCAGTCTTGCTTCTTTATCAGCTCTCCACCTATAAGCACCTACCCGCCCTAAAGGGGTCATGGCCGTGAACCAGACACAGGCCCTGCCACACGGGGCCCACACTCACCCCCCAGGCGCACTCAGCTGCCCCTCATGTTCCCAATGTCCTGTACCTTTGTACCTTTGCCTGGGCCATTCTCTCCACCTGATAGACCAGCCCTAGCTGCTTCTCACCCAGAAAGCCCCCTCCTCAGAGGACTCCCCTATCCCCTTACTTCAGGTGCCCCAGCTGTACGATGGGGATGAAAACACAAGGTCCTGCCCTGTGGGATGTTGATGGCCAAGGGAAGTAGCACTGGGTCAGGGTCCAACACAGCTCTGCACCTGGAAGATCTCAGCTATATTATTACTGTTGTTGTTTACAGTCATACCCAACCCCCAAGCCTGGCATATAGCTGGTGCTCACAGAACACTTGTCCAATGAAGAGGAGCAGCTGGAGCACATGGGGTCCCCAGCCTCACCTTTCACAATGCTGGAGAAGGTAGCCGAGTGCCGGGACACGAAGACCTTGAGCTGCTCGTCAAGGCTGCAGATGCCAGGGTCAATGTCCCAGGACCGGATGCCTGGTCGAAGGCAATGAGAACAGCGAGGAGGGAAATCAGCCAGGCTCCCCAGCTCCCAGAAAGTTTCAATAACTAGCATCCTGCCGTAGAAGCAGCCCCTGCCCCCTCCCCGCCAAACCTGTCCCTGCAGAAGACAGCCAGAAGACTCAGAACCACCCAATATGCTCTTGGATCTCACCGTGTCTGCAACAAAAAGCCCAGGCTGAAACATGGTATCTTACAGAGAAGACGCAGATCCTCAGCAAGAAAGACCCCACCTCCTTGTACGGTCACCTTGTCCCATCCATCGTCTCCCCTGCCCTGCCAGGAACGTTCCCACTACTTAGCCGGGATCAGCTGTTCCCACTGTTGGGAGGCCCTTCCCCTGCAACCCCACCCTTTGGGTCCTCTCAGTCCTTTGCATCCTTCTGAGCACGCCAGACACCACACATGCTTAAAACTTGTTTCATCTGCTCACTCGCTTTGGATCCAACCTCTCACAGACTGTTAGCCCCTGAGGGCAGGGATTAGCCTGCCTATCACGCCCTGACGGGGAACAATCCCCAAACACGTGAGCGGAGGTGTGTGCTGCCATTTCACTTTACAGGAGATGGATCACAGGCAGAACAGATCTGAGGGACAAAGAAATAATGCCCTCCTAACAGGGTGTGGGCACACCACGCCCCAGGTCCCACCGTGCCAAGAGGCTGCAGGTGAACCTTGCAGGTGCACCTATGACTCACCTCCCTAGATGCCAAAACCCCTGGGCAGGTCGCGCCCGCCCACACAGCAATCAGCAGGAGCAACGGAAAACTGGGCCCTGGCTGTCCCTTCTCCTTCTGCCAGGATACCCAGGCTGCTTAAGACTGGGAGATTCGACGCGACCCCGCCCTCCCCTCGGCAGGCCGGGCGGGCGGGAAGCGGAGCTGTTGTCTTCTTCTTGGCCTCGCGCGGCTCCCAAACCCGGACCCGTGTCCCCTCTATGGTTAGCACGGAGTTGGGGTGGAGCAGCCCAACGCTGGCCCACATGCCGCTTCCCCCGTAGGCGCCCATCGGTGAAGGTGACCGAGCCCCAGGCCCCCTGGGTCCCGCCGCCCCCGGCCCGTTCCCCGGGCTGAGACGCGAGGCCGCTCCCCCTCTCCTCCCCTCCTCTTCCCCTCCCCCTCCCCCTCCCGCGGCACTGCGTTCCCGGCCGTTTCTGACCTCGCTCGAGCTCCTCCAGCACATAGGCCAGCAGCCCCGGGCACCCGCACTCGCCGCCCACCACAAGCAGCAGCGAGCTCGGGGTCTCAGCCGCTCCAGGGGCCGCGGCCGCCGCCGTAGCCCTGGCCGCCATCTTTGCACCGCCCCGGCGATCCGAGCGCCGGTCTCTCTGGCTCCGCCCCTTAAAGGGGCTGGACCGGAAGGGCTGAAGACCCCTCCCGGAAGCCCCTCTTCGCCGCCGTGGGCCCTTTAAGGTCGTGGGAGGTGGCGATGTGGGTGCCGAGTGGTTGGCAGGCTCTTGGGTCTTCGCTTTGGGCACCCTCTTCCAAATGATCATTCGTGCATTCACCCACCCATCCAGGCATCCATTAATTCCACAAGCTTTGACTGCTAGCCCACCACATACCAAGCAGAATCCTGGTGAATTGCCCTCAGGACCTCACATCACATCACAGTGGGCCCAGTCAGACCTAGGCCCAGATGCTTCCAGCTTCCCGGCTCAGGGCTTATACAAAGAAAGGACATGTATCTTGTAGGGCTTTGAGGGATGTGTAGGAGTTTGCCAGGTGTGGGTCATAGAGAAGGAGCATGTGAGACAGAAATTAGGGTTAGGGGCACAGTTTTAGAGGTAGGCAAGTACAGGTATATTTGGGATACGTTCTGAAGCACTCTGCCCCCAGAGCAGACAATGCACTTACGCATTTACTGTGTGCCAGCATTTTACTCCAGTTGCTGTTATTAGGGTCATGTCAAAGGAGAGAAACCAGGCTCGGAGAGATGAAATCACCAGGCCCTTAAGTGGTAGAGAAGAGATTCAAACCCAAGTGGGTCTGATTCCAGATCTAGCCTGTGGCAGGGACTGCCGGGGTCACATGGGTCTCCCTCCCTCCCCAATCTCACGCAGCCCTTTTACCTATGGTGGTTACGACTTGAAATGTCATGTTGCATCAAACTTTTTGACAGTTGCTCATGCCCAGGAAGGGCTGGGATGTCTTTCTTGGGAGGGACCTCCCCATCTCTGGAGGTATACAAAACAAATCAAAACAGGAATGAAAAGGTCTGGAAGGCAGGATCAGCCCCCTGCGGCCCTTCATTATCTAGGTTACTGAGCCCAACTTCCTGCCTGGTCGGTGTGTAACAGTTGCTGGTCACATGCTGTCTAACATTCTGGAACTCCACTTCCTCTCTCTGTTTTTGGCCCTGGCATCCTTCCTCTATCCTGATCGCTCCTCCTTGGCTCCTTTCTCCATATCCTGGCTGCATGTGACTTCTTATTGGTCTAAACAATAATGAGAGTGAGAGTGTCCATGTCTGGCTCTATCTCTCCCACCAGGCTGGAAGCCTGCTGGAGGCCAGACCAGGCTGAAACCTCTCTGGGGTCCTGGCCTTTTGCAGGACAAGGCTGGGTGTCCTGGAAATGCATGATAAAGACTTGTAGAATGGGAGCGAAAAGCCCATTTGCCCACCATTCATTCGTTCATTCATTCATTGGGTCAGAACTTCAACCCAGGACTTTTTGACTGAAGTCTATGCTCTCCTACCAAGGCTGTTAGTCATGATTGTTGGTATTAATTCTAGTTGGTCTTAAAGGGCCCTGAGGTGTCAAGACGTTTTTCTATGAGGTGGGGTCTGACTGGGTGGGAAGGGTCCACCCTTAGGCCTCTGGGCGCTGATGTTCTGAGTGTTCTCAAGTACTGAGGTTTTCCTGTCCAAAAAAAATCATGTCACACCAAACTTTTTGACATCTGTCCAAGCCCAGGAGACATTGGGCTGTCTCTCTTGGAAGTGAGTCCACTGTCTCTGGAGGTGTACAAAACAAATCAAGACAGAAATGAGAAGTTCAGGGAGGCAGGATCAGCCTACTGCTGCCCTTCTTTACCTAGGTTGTTCCCAGATTGAGACTTTGATGTGGGGAGACTGGGGAGCATTTCCCCAGAGATGAAGAAGCATCCAGGAACCATTTCTGAAATCCCAAGCCCTGGACTCAGGTCACTGCCCCCTTGCCTTTGTTCACACCCAGCTCCGTGACTGCTTCAAGGCTGGCAGAGGGGTCAGGCGACAGCATGTGTCAGGAAAACAGAACTCTTGACCTTCCAGACTGCTGGATGCTCTTTTCTTCTCCTGGCAATTCTTTTCCCTTTTTTTTTTTTAACGTTTTTGTCGAAGTTTAACAGAGGCACGGTCAAGGTCGTAAATGTCAGGAGTGGAGGCTGACGAGCATGATGATCCTTGGATTGGAACCTAGGACATTCCCAGACCCTGGCAGTTCCTTCAGCCTTTCAGTTGACTCTCCCCTCCCTCAAGGCCACCATTGCCCTGGCCTTTGTCGCTACAGGTGAGTTTTACCTGGTTTTGAACTTCACATAAATAGGATCACACAGGGGGTCCACTCCTCGATCTGTGTTCTCTTGCTCCTCATGTTATAATAAGGAGAGGGCTTTGCCTCTTTTCATTACTATGTAGTGTTTGTGAGTACCATTTAAAATTTTTATATCATGGTAAAACACATATAACATAACTTATCATTTTAACTATTTTAAACTGTGTAATTCAGTGACTTTTAGCACATTGAGCTCACAGTGTTGTGCGTCCCTCACCAACATCTAGATCCAAAATAACTTCATCTCCTTAAAAGGAGACTGCAGCCCTATGAGCGGTCATTTCTCACCCACCTCCCCAGCCTCTGGCAGCCACTAATCTCCTTTCTGTCTTTTTGAATTTGCCTGTTGTGGATATTTCATACAATCTGTGGCCATTTCCATCTGGCTTTCTTCACTCAGTATAATGTTTGCAAGATGCATGCATGTTGTAGCGTGTATGACTACTTTATTCCTTTGTATGGATCCACCACATTTTGCTGATCCATTCATCTGTTGACAGACAATTGTATTGTTTCCATCTTTTTGCTAAGTACCAGCTCTCAGTTTTCTTGAGTGTGTATCTAGGAGTGGAATTGCTGGGTCATATGGTAATTCTGTTTAGCTTTTTGGGAGCTTCCTGACTCTTCCACAGCAGCAGCACCATTTTACATTCCCACCCACAGTGCATGAGGACTCCGGGGTCTCCACATTCTTGCAAACACTTGGGATTTTTATTGTTATGATGATGATTATAAGTGCCAGCTACCAATTTTTCACTATTTGTCCATTTTACCTGTCAGCAGGCGTTTGGTTTGTTCCTAGTTTTCAGCTGTCACAGATAAAGCTGTTTTGAGCCTTTTTATATATGTCTTTTGGTGACTATACCCCATTCTCTCCCAGTAAATGCCCAGGGGTGGAGTGACTGGGTCATGGGGTAAGAAATGGCCAGACCGTTTTCCCAAGTGGTCTGTGAGGAGGCCATGCCGCCTCCATCCTCAACAACACTTAGGTTTCAGCCACTGGGACATATGCCTTTCTTCCCTCCCTCCCCACCTCTCTCACCAATTCTGTTGTCAACATTCACTAAGCGGGTGTGTTGACAGCACTCTCGGCCTGGGTGCTTTGGAGGGGGGCAAAACTGCTGGTTCGGGATGTGGATCCCTCCCAGTCTGAGACAGGAAAGAGCCTGAGGTCCCTGGGGGCCATATGATTTATGCGTTAGTTCGTTTCATCCTTGCATCAAGTTGGAGTACAGGCTCTGAGTAAACCCATTTAAAAAACAGAGAAGCGAGGTTCAGAGAGGTCAAGGGACAGATTCAGTGTCTGGCACATTGGCTGAGGTGTGAACCTAGGGCATCTGACTCCAGGTCCTGCAATGGGTATTCATTCATTCATTCAGTAAATACTTCCTGACAACTTCCTGTGCCCCTAAGAGGTCTCAGTCCTGGTCCCCAAAGAGACCCCAGTCTGCAGGAGGAAGAGCTGGCCACAGATGTCCCCCAGTTTTGGGCCTGGGACTGGAGGATTTGGGAGTGGGGGACTCAGTGAGGGCCTTGTCTGGGACATTGGGGCTGGGCTTTTGAAGAATGCACAGGAGTTCATCAGGCAGATGATACGTTCATTAATTCCACAAACACCTCTCCAGCCAAATCCTCTGTGCTGACTTCACCCCAGCCTGGTCCCAAGGAGTCCCCAGATTGGAGGAAGACAGAACCAGACACAGAGTCCCCAAGGGATCATGGATGGGCTAGGAGGAGAAGTAGTTAGCTGAAGAGGCCCAGGGTGGGAGGGGCCATGGGGGCTCTTCAGGGGGCCCGTAGGGGTCTCCTGGGAGGAGGGTGTGGCTCCAATTTGCTCTACCAGAGCAGGAGCTGGTGCTGAATGTTTCTGCTTTAGAATATACTGCTAAGGTTAAATGAGGCCAAGATGAAATGGTTCTGCCTCAAAGAGATGCTTGGACCTGCTCCAGGCCATCTCTGAGTGGAGCCTCAGTTTCCCCAGGTGAGATACATGGGAGGAAAAACATACAGCCCTTTCCCCTTGGGCCTGGTGGGTGCAGTGATGATAAAGGAAGACTTCAATTTGTTGTCTATTTATGGTGGTCCATGCATTTGAGACAAACAGGGGCCTGAAAATGGAACAGGGATGCCCCAACCTTATTCCTCCTGGAGGGACCTAGGAGGACTTCCTTGGGGAAGAAGCCCTTGAGTCACTTGAAGGAGGAGGAGGAGTTGAGCACAAGTATGGGACAGTGCAAGGAGGAGCAGCTGGAGAAGGAAGAGCATCTCTTGGCAGGGATCAGGGACACAGCATTTGCAAAGACCTTGAGGCCAGAACAGACTGGGTATGTTCAAAAACTATAGGAAAAGCCCAGAGAGGGCTGCATAGAATGACAGGAAATGTGGGAAGGTGAGGCCAGGGAGGTTGGTAGGTGATGGGCCATGTAGGGCATTCTGGTCAAAGGAAGAGGTGTGGATTTTACTCTGAGGGCCATAGGGAGCCATGTAAGGTATAGGAACAGAGGGCATGGAAAGTGAACTGTAAAAATGACTGTGAGCTGGTTCTAAGCATTTTATAAGATTAACACATTTAACTACCCATCCAATTGCACAGGTGGGGAACAGGATTAGAGAGAGTCAGTCAGTCACATGCCCAGGATCACACAGATCGGCGCTTGGCAAACCCAGGATTTGAACCCAGATGTCCTCAGTTTAGGGGCTGGGATCTTAAACACCAGGCTCCAGGGGCAGAGGAAAGAGGGGGCTGGGAGCAGCCTGGTTGGAGTGGGCTCCCGTTTGCAATCAGTTCCTTCTGTAGAATCGCCAGGATGCGGTGTAGGGGAGAGGGGGAATGAGTGGAAGGAGGCTGCATTTGGAGGGAGGCTTCCATCTTCTCCCGGGGCCCTCAGCCGCTTCCAAAATCTGCCAAAGAGTAAGAAGACTCCTCCAGAAAAGGTAGTTCCCTCTGCTTTCCCACTACGGGCTCAGGGTCCAGCCAAGCTCCACCCCCACAGGGGATTGGGTGAGTGGGCGCTGTGAACACCCAATAGTGGCTCAGGACACGGTTCTGCTCCCCCTTCTTCTCCCCAACCCCTGCTCCTAGCGGGCCCTAGATGGAGAGCAGGTGAAGAAGCAGGTGGCAGGCTGGATCTGTTTAGGTTCCTGGGGGTTGCAGAGGACCATGGAGTGGCGTCGTAAGCCACCACTGAGCACTGTCATACTCAGAACTGATGTGTGTCCTTTCCCTCCTCCCTTCCACACTGAGGAGGGAGTGTCCACTGTGTGTAAGACCCTGTTTTGGGTCAGCAGTAGGCGAGACCCCAGTCCTGCCTTCAGGAGCTCCTTGCTGTGCTAGGAGGTCTGAGGGCTCCCTAATCTTTGAGACCAGATTAATTCATTAATTATTCCACTCAACATATATTTCTTGAGCACCTAAACAGCTATTATACACCAGACAATGGGGATACTGTTTTTTTGACACCTGTCCTGGCTTCTAAGGAGCTTGCTGCCTCATTTGGTGAGACAGACAAGAAAACTGGTGTGATGAGAACATGGGGTGCCCAAAGGGAGGGCTCCATCCAGCTTTGGGGTCAAGGAAGGTTTCTAGGAGAAGGGAGCATTTCAGATGAGAGTAGGAGAAAAAGCAGCCTATCCAGGGGGAGAGAGAGGAAGGGGAATCCCTGGTGCAACCTGTATCATACCAGCCACCACCTAGTAGGTACACTGTGGGGATTAAATGTCTTAAAACGCACAAAGCCAGCCCCAGTGTGTGCTAAGCAATCAACAGCCGGCCCAGCCTGTTAGTCTTGGAATTTATCATTTTGCTTTGGAAATTGACTGGCTACAGGTAGCTCTCATGAGGAGCTAGCTGGTGGTGCTCTGGCTGGGGTCTTCCCAGGGAGACCATATCCCCACCCCAGGCCTGTTCCCAGATGCTTCGTCTCTAACCCCAACGGAGCTGACATCCTGTTCCCCAGATGCTTCGCCTCTAACCCGAATGGAGCTGACAGCCTGTTCCAGAATGTAATTAAACATCAAACTTCACAGTTCCCCTTTTGCCTTCTGGAGCCAATGTGTGTATGTACCTAAGTCTCAAACACTTCCCTAGGACGCTGGAGTCCATTGGAGCCACCCAGGCACCAAAGGCTAACACAGCCCTGCCTAACGATGCCTTAATGGTAGTTCTAGAGGCACGAGAGCCTGCGGTTCCAGTCCGGCTGTGTCTCCTCTGCCTGTGCAGTTTGGGTAAATGCCTTGGCGTCTCTGACCTGCCATTTTCCCACCTGTCGGAGGTGACAGCATTGAGGCCTCTTCTCCTTAGTCCTCCCTACAGTCGGTGCAGGTCCCCAGAGTCTCCAGCCAATTTGGAGTGGGGAAGCAAGATGCGGAGAGGTGGCATGAATGAAGGTACAACTCTGACCTGAGGCCCATGGAGGGGCCCCGCTGGGGGCAGTGGTGACAGCAGGCCTCCAGAGTGGGGAGAGTCTTTGGGTTCCTGCCCCCTCCCCTGCGCTGGACCCAGGCTTAACAGTGGATGAGTCTCATACGCTGTTCCTTGGAGTCTCGTGCTGGACAGCATCACCCTGGCTTCCAGCCTTACGGGTCAAGTTTGTTCTCCGTTCTTGTTCCCAACGCAACAAAGAATAGAAAGGCAGACACAAAAGCAAAGTCGAGAGAAAGTTTTATTTGAATACACTCCAAGGGAAGAGAGGACCAGCGTCAAGGTAGACACAGGCCCTGAACTTTTAAGGGAGGGTCTAGTTATCACAACCTAGCCCGAGGCACTTCTTTGATTGACAGTGTGAGGTCATTTGATGGACAGTTCTGGTTATACACCCATTCCTCTTGGTGCGTGTCTTTTCCCAAAATGCGTGCAGAAAAGCCCATGGTGGCTGGGGTGGAGTGGGGTGGGCGGGGGGGGAAGCAAAACGGCAACTTTATTTTATTTTAACAAGATTATGCCTGTATTGGGACCTGGTTGGGACCAGTTTGGCCTGGTCCCAATGGGCAAGAAGTTATCTCCCTGCAAAGCCTTTGTGGTCATCATGAGGGATTCCCGTACCTGGGCAGTTTGGGCAGTTTTTCCTTGACCCTTATCTTCCTCTTCCATGGCTGCTCATGTCTACCTTGCCACCTAGCACCAGCATCACTTCCTTGTGTATCAGTTTCCTCATCTGTAAAGTGGAAATGGCTACACCCTGGGGAGATGGTGTGTAAATAATGCATACAGGAAGAGCTCAGTAATGATTGAAAGGGAGTCCTTGCTTTTTTTTTTTAACTATTATTTTAGGGGACTGGAGGGGGTGGAATGAGAGCCAGGGGAGCATAGGCGTTAAGGGCCTAGGTGGGCTGTCTGGGTTTGAATCCCAGCTCTGCCGTTTGCTTGCTATGGGATCTTGGACACGTGACTTAACATTTTTATTCTCAGTTTCCCTATCCGTCAGATCAACTAGGGATTAAACCAGTGAACACCCATAGAGGTCTGGGCAGCACCTGGCACACTGCAGGCACTTGTTGAATAAATTAATTCCCTTTCATAGGGTCCTTGGCTCCAGGTATCCCCCAGCCTTGGGAACCACCCATTGGCCCAGAGCTGCCCCCTGCTGATCACTCTGGGGACTTTGGCCTGAGACCCACCTCTGAGCCCCACTTTGTCTTGGACCTATCCTGTCCCTTTGCCCCCTTCTCTGCCTCATCCTCTTGACCAATGCATTTGCTCTCTTTTATTATCAGCCCTCTCCCAAGCCAAGCCCATCCCTTCACTTCTTGGAGTTAATACTGCCCTGCAGCCCTGCAGGTCAGGGCTGGGAACTTGCAAGGGGTCGGCGCAGTCTTAACCCTATTCCCATTAGTTCTCAAGGAAACAATTATTTTTTAATCCACATTTTATCGGCGATAAACTGTAATTGCCCCCATGACTTCTTTTCATCACAGCAGGGCCACAACTAGAACCATCAGGAGGTCCAACATCTTAGGAAGTCAAACTCCAATCTATAAAATGAGCACAATATTGTAATCCACCTCAGGATGTGGAGAATTAAGGGAAACAGCATTTGTCAGGCACTCAGCACGTTGCCAAGCACACAGTAGGCTCTGGGGACCCACTTGGGCACTCTTGCCTGATCAGGAGAACCTTGAAGGTGGGACTCCTGTCTTCCTCCTTTCAGGACTCCCTGCCACCACCCCACCCCATTTCCCAGGGCAAGGCCATTGATGATAGAACTTTCCAGGGAAGAGGCATCTGGCAGTCCATGATCCCTGTGCTTACCATCGATTGCTGTACTGATAACAGGGACTGGAGTTGGGGACAGACAAACAAGGATAAGGTGGGCCCCTGGATTAGATGTCTTGGTTTGATTCTGGAAACCCAGTCGCCCTTTACCCTCTATTTACACTCTGGCCTCAAGTGGCCGCACCCTATCTCATGTAGATGTCTAATCCCTTCTGGATCACCAGCCCAACCTCTCCCCTGAGCTTCAGACTCAAATGTCCAACTGCACTAGTTATTCCCATTGGGTACCCTGTGGGCATTTCCAATTGCAAAGCCAATGCACAGTGCTTTCTCACCCTGAGGTCTGCTGCTTCACCATCGGAGTGGTGGATGGTTCCACCATCACCCAGCTGCCCAGTCCCCAGACCCTGGACTCATCCTTGCTATGTCTCTTCCCTTTCCCCACATGACAGTCCATCAGCTTGTCCTGATGGCTCAGACTCCAGGATGACCCCAAACTCCCCTGCACTCCCACGGGCCCTGCCATCTTCTGGCTGGATGCTGCCCTGGCCTCCTGTCACCTATTCTCCTTCCCTGACCATCCCTGCTCCCATGGGCAGCCTCAGAAGGATTCCCCAAATCACAAATCAGATCACGTCCCTCCTCTGCTCAAAGCCCTCTCATGGCTTCCCGTTGCCCTTTGCGTAAAACCCACCCTCCTC
>JAVSCE010015658.1:0-51303 GCA_032199065.1 Smutsia gigantea | reverse complement strand
CAATGGAATATTATTCAGCCATAAGAAGAAAACAAATCCTACCATTTGCAACAACATGGATGGAGCTAGAGGGTATTATGCTCAGTGAAATAAGCCAAGCCGAAAAGACAAGTATCAAATGATTTCACTCATATGTGGAGTATAAGAACAAAGAAAAAAACCGAAGGAACAAAACAGCAGCAGACTCACAGAACCCAAGAACAGACTAATAGTTACCAAAGGGAAAGGGACTGGGGAAAATGGGTGGGAAGGGAGGGATAAGAGGGAAAAAGGGGCATTACGACTAGCAGATGTAATGTTGGGGGGGCACGGGGAGGGCAGCACAACTCAGAGAAGACAAGTAGTGATTCTATAGCATCTCACTACGCTGATGGACAGTGACTGTAATGGGTTTGGTGGGGGGGACCTGATGAAGGGGTAGTTTAATAATCGTAATATTGCACATGTAACTGTAAATTAATGATAATAAAATAAATTATATTAAAAAAAAAAAAAAAAAAAAAAAAAAAAAAAAAAAAAAAAAAATAAATTGGAGCTTTCTTAGCCCTAGTCAGAAAGATCTGTGAAGACAGAATAATTGGTTAAATGCAATGTTCCTGGTTTTTAAGATGGAGGAAGGGGCCACAAGTCAAGGGATGCAGGCAGCTTCTAGAAGCTGAAGAAGCCAATGAAACAGATTCTCCCCTCAGCCTTCAGGTAGGAACAGCCCTGCCTTGGCCCAGTGGGACCCCAGGCCTATTTCAAACCTGTACAACCGTAAGACAATAAAGTTGTGTTGTTTAAAGGCACTTCATGATGGTAGCAATAGAAAACCAGCACAAGGAGCAACCCTGAGATGAGGAGAGTCACATGAGCTCTCAACTCATGCACTTCCTCCCAGAGGTTGATTTTGCAAACACTAAAGCAAAGTTTAGCAAAAAAAAAAAATCAACCACAACCTGTTTGCTTTAATAGGTCAGTTACTTCATTTTCTTGCTGTTCTAAATGCCACACTGGTGTAAGAGGTTGTGACAGTGGTGTTGCATTTTTCTCTCTAGATGTTTGGAGATGATTTTATTCAGAGCCAGTTGGTGTTAAGAACAACTACACCCAGAGAGCTCTGCTCCTCTTGTGAAAGTGGCTGAAAGGCCAGGGACTTGCTAGAGAAGCTGCCAGTTCAGCTGCAGGCCCTGGCTGCCAGCCGGCACTCTTCCAAGCCTCGGTTCACTGTCATTTGATGGCGTGAAGGGCTGCGTGATCACTGAGATCCTCCTGGCCTAAATATCCTGCGAACCTATAGTTGGACTCCAATTGTTCATCTTTCCTTTTTGGTCCCCAAAAGGAAAAGACAGTTCTGCAGGGTGGGTCAGATGTGAACAGCCCCAAGTTGGGTCATTAAGCATGGGTTCCCAAGGGGCACATTCAGAGGCTCTGCCATCCACCCGGATAGTCTATACTTCTCACAGTCATGTGAGTGTGTTGTTAGCAGCTTCCCAACCTGACTTCTTCTTGCTTGTGACTCATGGTTCACTTTTGTCCAAAATCCCTGTTCCTCAGACTTTTTCTCATCTGGAAAATTAAATACAACCCCTCACCCTCCAGATCTAGATTGTTAAGAGTTCCTTCAATGCTGGATTTTTCTTACCATCTACGAAGGCAGGGGGACTACCTGAGAAGGCCCCACCACCTCCCCCCACCCGGCCTTCACCCCTTCCCTCCGTCCACCTTCCACACACAGTGTTTTCTCACTCTCAGATGTCAGAAATTCCACCCTTAGGACTCCACCTTTTTTTTAAATAGACCCCTGCTAAAATTCCCCTGGAGGGGATAACCTTCAAATTAGTATTAGGCAGGGATGCCTTGTTGAGAAGAAAAGATTCAGAGATTTTTGAAAGAGAAAGCACCTAAAGAGATGGGGGGGTGAGAGATCCACACTACCATTTGTTAAAAAACTGCTTTATGCCAGCAGCCTCACGAATGTGGACAGCAATAATCCTGAGACCTGGAAGGCAACTAGTATTGTGCTCGTGTGTTAGGTAAGACAACAAGAACCCCGAGAGGCTGAGTGATGCTCAAATTCATGTCGGACCTGGAGCTGGGATTCACACCCTCCTGTAGCCAGGAAGAAAGAGACAGCAGCACATACACCATCTGGCCTAAACTCATCCCTTTTCTGGTTTCAGTGGGAAAGGCCCATTGGAGAATGGATATGGGTGATAAGTTTTGAAGGGAGATGCCTGCTTCATGGGACCCCAAGGCACTGGGTCGTGGTTGGGAAGGTACCTGAGGGCCAGGGAGGGTGCTGTGCTGAATGTGAGCAGGAGTGAAATAGAGAAATTTGATCAGGAGGGACACCTGAGACCAGCAGAGTGAACTTGGGTAAGTCCCTTCTGCCCCAGAGCCCTGGGCCTCCCATCCGTCAATGATGAGGCTGGACTCGGAGTCCCCTTGGGCCTTTCCAACTCCGATATTACGGAGGGCAGGTCGGTGAGCCAGGGCAGAGAGCCAGATAGCCTGCCCTCCATTTCCAGGTTTTCTCAGGCTCCTGTTCTCAGAACTCCTGCCTAGAAGCCATTTCCCTTGTCCATGAACACACAGCCTCAGCCCTTGGGGTGATAGAAGTTGTATTAACAACCAATGCTGTGTACTATAGCAAGATGCAGAAATAAATAGGCAGAATTAAAATTGGTAGGTGCTTCATTAAATACCTACATAAATACCTACTTTATTTTTCATTTGGCATTTATAACATTTTCTCTACATTTGAGAGCTCTCTATAGATTAGATTTTCTCACATAGCAAGAATTCTGAGAATGCCAGGAACCAGAAATTTAAGGTTACTGGCATTTTGTCTTATTTAGCAAACACATACACAGGACTTACTATGTGCTAGGCACTGTTTTTTATGACTTTACACATGGAATTCTGTGACTGCAGAACATCGATATCCCACCTTCACAGAGGAGCCACTGAGACACAGAGAGGGCAGGTATCTGCAGGGTTATCAAAGGCAGGGTCAAGGGCAAAATTACAAAAATCCTCTGATAACTTTTTTTTTGGAAAAAAAGGGCACTTGATAAGGGGACATTCCCATTTAAAATGATGTGGGCAGGGCCTCCAAAACCAGGAGAGACTCAGACCAACAGATGCCCAAATATGGTCCGGTCTTCTCAGGCCCCAGCACAGGGCCTGCACAAAGGAGGTAAATGTTGAAAGAAAGAAAATTAATAATGTTTCCTGATGATGGGGGTGGACTTGGGTGGGGAAAAAAATCACATCTTTATTTTCATTACCTTCTAACTTAAATTTAGTATTCCTTTCATTATGGCTACGGGCAGCAGACCACAGAAATATCATGGACCACAGGTGTAGCTGCGGCTTTGTCCCCAGTGCCCACCCAGGACCCAGCAGGCAGATGGGCCAGATGCAGGTCCTGTTCCCCACCCCCACCCCAGAGCTTCCGCAAGAGCCCAGGGAGCTGCCAGGGCTCCAAGCAGGGATATAAGGATGACCTTGGAGAATTGGCAGGGACTGGACTCAGGGAGGCCTGTGAGAGGGACAAGGCTGCTGCCGGGGTCCAGGGGAAGGGCCAGGAGTCCTGCGCTGGGGTTGTCGCAGTGGAAATGGGGAAGGACATGGAGTCTAAAGGTAGTGAAGAGGCCAGAGTGGTAGGCTTGGTGGCCTGTGTGATGTACAGTCTGCATCCCACTGCCCTCGCCCTGAGGCCTCTTCCTTGCCCGCCTTCCAGGATACCACCCCTGCCTTTCTGATTAGCCCTTCCAAGCACTTCCAGAGTCAGGTCCTCAAGGCTCCATCTGGCCCCAGCCTCCCTTCCACGTCGCCAGCCATCACCACATGCCAACAACTGCCGTGTCTGCCTCACCTCTCCCTGTGCCCAGCTGACTGCACAAGTCCACTGAGATGCCTGAAGGGATACCTCATCCTGCCCTCAAATCTCCTGCGGGCTCTCCTCTCAGTTGCTGAAGCCAGAAGTCCAGGAGTCTTGGCCGACGTCCTCTGCCTCGTTCTCCTCTCTAATCCATCTGGCGACTTCTGAGCACTGAAGTCCCTCTCTTCACACCATCTCCACTGTCACTGCCCCAGTCCAAGCCACTGGCTCTTCTGCCTGCCCTCTCTTAACATGTGTTTGTTTTCTGCTGTGCAATGCCATCTCAAACCTAGAAGCTTGTTGTCTCACAGTTGTCATAGGTCAGAAGTGCAGGCCCAGCAAAACTGGGTCCCTGTTCAGTCTCACAGGCTGACATCCCGGTGCTGAGATCTCACCTGAGCCCCGAGGGCCTGTTCACACTCATGTTCCTATGGGCAGGATTCCTTTCCTTGTAGCTGTTGAACTCATGGAGGCTGTGTCTTCAAGGCCGAGCGGTGCATCTGTCCGCTTCCCTTGCCTTTAAAACTCCCTCTCTGAAGAGCTCACCTGATTAGGTCAGACACACCCCAATAATCTCCCTTTTGATGAATTCAACTGATTAGGAAAACAATTGCAGCGGCAAAATTCCCTTTTGCCGTCTAATGTAACATAATTATGGGAGTGATATTCCTTTATAAGTCTTGCTCACACTCAAGAAAAGAAGATGGTACAAGGGCACCAATGGTCACTTTAGAATTCACCTACGGCAGACAACCTCTTCGTGGGGTCCCCAAGATCTGCTGGACAAGGTCCTCTTTCTATCTGCCTCTCTGCCTATTTCTCTGTCATTGATTTATTTATTTTTCCTTCTTTCTTTTTTTTTTTTGCAGTTTAATATGAAATATTCCAAATAAACCCGAAAGTAGAGTAAGTCGTATGATAGGCTCCCTTTGTACCTGTTACCTAGATTTAAGCAATTGTTAATGTCTTGCTTTATTTTCTTCATCTGTCTTTTTCGGTAATATTTTAAAGTCATCTCAGACACCGTGAACCTTCACTCCTAAATGCTTTTCAGTATGTGCCCTGATTTTTAAAAAGGGACATTTTTCTCCAGAACCTCAGTGTTGCCATCACCCCTAATGAAATTAACATTAATCCTCGAATCCTTTCTAAACCCCAGTCACATTCAAATTTCTCTTACGTCCCCAAAACATTCTTTACCAGCTGGCTGTTGAGGCAGGATCAGGGTGATTTCTCCAAAATCCAGATATGAACAAATCAATCCCCTGTTCAGCTTCCTGCCTTCCCTCCCTGCCCTGGGATCCGGGCCCAAACCCTGGCCCGATGGCAGCAGGACACTGCCCCCTGCGCCTCTCTCCCTCGCCCCGCCCTCCCGCCCACTGGCCTTCATTCTGTTCCTCAATGGGTCATTGTTCTTCCAGACATGGGACCCATGGCTGCTGTTTCCTCCAGTTGGCACTCTCCTGTGCCTTCTCATCCTTCAGCCCAGTTCAGCCATTGGCTCCCCAGGGAGGGACCAGAATCCCTGAACCAGGTCCACGCCTGTCTCATCTGCTCCCTTGAAGCCCTGTTTCTGCCCTGAGCCCACTCTGGAGCTGGAGCTGAGGCCTTGAGGCAGGAGGTGCCTGGCCAGGGGCCAGCAAGGAGGTCTCCATGGGACACAAAGAGGACAGGCAGGCCCCCAGCAGGCAGCCCAGAGATGGGCTTCTCTTTGGTCCACACAGTATATTTAAAAATTTTTGAGTCGGTCGGAACAGAACTGAAAGTCCAGAAATAACCCACACATATATGGTCAATGGATTCTTGACGAAGATGCCAAAGCAATTCAGTGGAGAAAGAAAAGTTTCAGCCTCTGATCAATTGTACATCCAGATACAAATAGCAATAATAATAGTAATTTTGACTCTGATCTCACACTAATGCAAAAATTATTTTTTTTAGGTCTGTGAAATGGATCATAAACCTAAATGGAATAGTTAAAACTATGAAATTTCCAGAAGAAAACATAAGAGAAAAAGGTGATCTTGAATTAGGTGATGATTTCTAAAATAATACACAAGTACAAATTATAAAAGGAATGATTGATAAATTGAACTTTATCCAAAACTTAAAATTTTGCTTCTGCAAAGCACAGACCCAACAGGAGACTTGTACCTGCAATGATGTTTCTCAGCTCAGCCTTTTTTTTTAACCAGCTCCCACCCTCAAAGATCTTTTTAAGACATTTGTTTCCTAAGCACCCCCATGAAGTTTTAATGCCACAGATATCCATTTCTGTACTGTATGTATATCTGTGCTTTCTACGTAAAAAGAGTATGATTTTTTTTCACTCCCCCAGAACCCAGCTGTCACCCTTTTGGGGCCAATACCACCCACAACAAAAACATACAATGGAGAATATAAAAACAACCTTTATGGATGGCCAGCATCGAAAAGACTAAGAACAACAAATGCTGGTGAGGATGCAGAGAAAGGGGAACCCTCCTGCACTGCTGGTAAGCTAGTTCAACCATTGTGGAAAGCACCATAGAGGTTGCTCAAAAAACTAAAAATAGAAATGCCATTTGACCCAGGAATTCCACTCCTAGGAATTTACCAGAAGAAAACAAGATCACAGATTCAAAAGACATATGCACCCCTATGTTTCCCTATGTTTATTGCAGCACTGTTTACAATAGCCGAGATATGGAAGCAACCTAAGTGCCCATCAGTAGATGAAAGGATAAAGAAGATGTGGTACATATACACAATGGAATATTATTCAGCCATAAGAAAGAAACAAATTCTACCATTTGCAACAACATACGTGGAGCTGGAGGATATTATGCTCAGTGAAATAAGCCAGGCGGAGAAAGACAAGTGCCAAATGATTTCCCTCATTTGCAGAGTATAACAACGCAGCAAAATTGAAGGAACAAAATAGCAGCAGACTCAGAGACTCCAAGAAGAAACTAGTGGTTACCAAAGGGGAGAGGTGTGGGAGGGAGGGTGGGGAGGGAGGGAGAAGGGGATTGAGGGGTGTTATGTTTAGTACACATAGTGTGTGGGGGGGTCACAGGGAGAACAATGTAGCACAGAGAAGGCAAACAGTGAATCTGTGGCATCTTACTACACTGATGGACAGTGACTGCATTGGGGTATGGGTGGGGACTTGATAACATGGGTAAATGTAGTCACCACATTGTTTTTTCATGTGAAACCTTCATAAGAGTGTATCTCAATAATACCTTAATAAAAAATAAAAAAAAGAACCCTTATGACTAGACAATAAGGAGAAAAACAACACAACTTGTTTTTTCATGGGTAAATGATTTGAAAAAACCTTTCACCAAAGAAGAGACAGGGATGACAAATAATCACATGAAAAGAAGTGCCACATCATTAGTGGTTGGAGAATGAGATAGGGATGTCACTGCACACACACTGGGATGGCCAGAATTATAAAGACCAACCATTCTAAGCATCAGGGAGGAGCGACCTGAACTCACACACTGCTGCTGGGGACGTAAATGTACTTCCACTGTGGGAAACAATCTGGTGGTTTCTTAAGTTAAACACATCCCTACCACGTGACCCAGCCATTCCACTCCTAGGATTTACCCAAGAGAACAAAGCACAGGAAACTTGCACAGAAATGTTCATGGCGGCTTGATTTCTAATAGCTGAAGGACTAAAAGTGGAAGTGACTCAGTGTCCACCAGCAGGTGAATGGATCAACAAATTACACATCCTTACAATGGAATACTACTCAGCGATGAAAGGGAATGAACTGTTTATACATGTAAGCACATGGATGAAGCACAAATTCATTATACTGAATGAAAGAAGCCAGGTGAAAAAGAGAGCATAGCATATAATTCCATTTATGTGAAATTCTAAAAAACCGTGATAAAATTTTCAGCAACAGAAGCAGACTGTGTGGCTGGAGGTGGGTGGAGGGGAGCAGGGATGAAGGATGGATCACAAAGAATCATGGGGAAACTTTGTGGGGGATGGAGTGGTCATTATCTTGACTGTGGTGATAGATTCATACATATAGATGTCAAATATGTGTGATTTATTACATGTCAATTATAACTCAAAAATCTGTCAATTAGTTGCCAATCTTAAAAATGGGGTGGTTTAAATTAAAAAAAAATCTGTATTTCTGACTTTACTTGTACTGGCTGTGTATAGTTTTTCCTGTTGGCCTAGAGGCAGGAGGCTGGAGCTGAGAACCCCAGGGCCCCTCTGGCCTCAGCACAGGTTCCCCAGCTTGCCTTGGCCTGGCTCTGCTGGTTTCTCTGCACACTGCATCACCTTCCTGTCTCCCAGTGCAGCTGAGTTTGTGACCCAGTGGGTAAGGGAGCTGGGTGGGGGTGGGTTTTGAGCAGGGAAGACACAGACTGTTCCTACAGACTCTTCTCAGGAGGCCCAACAAAGCCCCTCTCAGTCTGGCTGCATCCCAGGGTTGTCGGACATGGTTAACAACATGAAACACCAGGTCTTGTACTTCATCATAGAAGAGTTATGGCTCAGGTACCTCATGACAGATGTCACACCATTACATGAGGTATCATTATCCCATTTTACAGAAGATTGCAGGGAACTGTCAGACGGGATGAAGGCGCAAGGAGGCCAGCAGGAATTGTGCAAAGCTTCTTTGTACATTATTTCTGTGCCCGGTTGTTGGGTCTGTGATGCAAAGCCCAGAGCCAGGCAGGCCTGGATTCAATGTGAGCCAAGCTCTCTGCTTTACTCGTGACTGTAGCTCTGTGCTTCAACCAGTCAGCTGTTGGTAAATATTTGCACAATTGGCCTGCATGGCTTTAGCCATATCCTTTCCTCTCTTCCCTGCCTCAGTTTCCCCATCTCTAAGGGGGAAGTAGGCTTGATGCTTTCTAGGGGCCATAGTATTTTGGGAATCCTTGAGGCTAAACCTCTTCTCCCCACTTCCTCTCCTGAGCTGCTAATTACCAAGATCCTTTAGAAAACACAAGCTCAAAAGCTCTAGAAACAGGTTCCATCCTGACACCCAGAATTTGCCCAGAGCTCTGTGATCTTGTGGTTTAACCAAATCCACCCAAGGTATCTTGGGAAGTTAGGGGAATCTTTCACCTTTGACTGCTCACTATTCTTGTGCGCTGAGTGACTCAGACAAATGGACACTATTTGCCTTTGTGCTTTGGTTGCCGTGAGGCTCAAGGGTATTTGTCCTCGAAACAGTGGAGGGAGGACCTGCTGCATCTACTCCCCTGGGGGCTGTAAGCCCTACGGAACAAGGGGGGATGTTTGAAACACATACGCACCCTTGACCCTTCCCACTGCCTCCTGGAGGAAGGGCCAGAAACAAGAGGGCCACGGAGAGTTGATGGGGTGGCCTAGGAGGGAGAGGGGCTCCCTAGGAGGGAGGGGACACATGCCCCTGGGCCACTGCATGGCTTTCTAGCTGGCCTCTCTGCTCCCACTCTCCAGCTAGCCTGTCATCCACCCTACAGGTAGGGGGCCTTCTAATAGCCAGACCCCGTCCCCCGCTTCTGGTGCAGAGGAGGAGTCCAAGTTGGCCCTCGGTTGGCAAGACCCTACACGCCAGGCTCCTGGCTGACCTCACTGCCTGTCACCCTCCCCTCCCTAGTCTCTATAGCCCGCCCCCACCCCACCCCTCCGCCTGCAGAGTTCTTCCCCAGCCTCCCATGCTTCCCTCAGTCCCTCCTTCATGTCCCAGCTCACACAGTCCCTGACCACCTGTGCAAAAGCGCTCCTCCCCACTCCCTGCCCCCCTCACCTACTCCAGCCTCCTGCCCAGCACGCATCTCCCTTAACCCATGAAACCTTCCCTGGTTTACAGACTGTGTCCCCGCTTTTACAGAAATGGGACCTCCATGGGCCCTGAGCACTTTTGCTTCGCTGGGACTCTTCCTCCATAGTTATTAACAATAACAGAGCTTTAATTGACAACGATGTTACGACTGCATTCGTATGAAGACAAATATATCAAAATTATATGCTAAAACATTTTCTTCTAGGTAAAAGTTCACTCTTTTTCTTCGGATCCTAGTAGAGCTCGAGTAAAACAGCCGCGAGGTGGGCGCGGGCTCCCTTCTCCAGCACCGCCCGCACCCCGCACCCTCCCTTTCCGAACCGCGTGCAGGGGGGCCGCCAGGGGGCGCCGGACGCCAGCTCGAGGCCCCCCTAGGCGGCGGGAAGGGGCGCCGGGGCGAGCGGGGTGCTCCGCGGGCGGGGCCCAGCTGTGGGGGCTCTAGCCCACCCGCTGCCGCCCGCGCCGCTCCAAAAACCCTCACCATGCACCGCATCGCCTCTCTACCCGCATCAAGACCCAGGCCTAGCAGAATGAGCACACCTCCAGGAAGCCTTCCTGGGCCTCAGGCTGGGCCACAGCCCCCTGGGGCCCTGGGCACACTGCCAGGAAGTTTCCTTTTCCCAGGACAGTGGCGGTGAGTCCTTGGGTAGGGATGGGCTTGGGGTCAGGGATGACCCCAGAACGGCCACTTGGGCAATGGTTTCCACGTGAACAAGCGTGGGAGCTGGGAGCCCCACTCGGATTTCCTGGGTCACTGGTGGTGGAAGGCCTAGCCCCCACCGCACCCTTGCTTAGGGCCTGAGTGGCCACAGATGCTCGGTCACTGGGCTCCCCGGCTCCTGCCCAGCCCCACCTATGTCTGCCTTCTGAGGACTGACCGTTCCTCTTCCAGCGCCTTGGAACCTGCCCTCCCGGCCTTCAGGCCGCCTCTGGCTTTCAGCTCCCGGCCAGGCCTTTGCTGGTCTCTGCCAGGAACACCCACGGCCTGCTGCCTCCTGTTCAAGGGCAGCGTTCAGCTGGGAAGGCAGATCATTTATGAGACATAATTTGTGAGCAATAATACGGTTCTCAGAGATGTTTGGAATTTATTTTCTCACAATTCATAAATTAGAGAGGATTCCAGTTATCCCTATAATAATCTGTTTTACTCATGTTTTTTGACCCTGCAGGAGTGGCTGGCCCTGCAGACCAGTGTGTCTGGCCAGCAAGATTTCAGAACGCTCCAGGAAACACTCAGCCTCCCATACCCCAGGGTCCCTGCTGGCTTCAGAGTCACAGAGGCACCACATAGGTGGTTCATGGTACAGACTGGAGTGAGACTGCCTGCGTTCAAATCCCAACTCTGACTCTGGCCAGCTGTGTGGCCTTAGGCAAGCTGCTGAACTTCTCTGTACTTCAGGTTCTTCATTTGTAAAGTGGGCAGGTAATAGCAGAGCACCCCCACCCCACTTCTCAGGAGGATGAACGAGACCAGGCCTGCGGAGCCCTCAGGAGAAGGCCATTCCAATGAAGGGCCAGGGGGTCAGTAGTAAGAGCCTGTGTTAGGCATAGGTTTGCCATCGCCTGCTCAGGGCAGAGGGTGAGAAAGGAGCACGCAGGCCTGGCTCCAGGGCCGGTCAGACTTGTGAAGCCTGTGCTTGGCTCTGTGGGACCTCTCTCCTCATGCTCGTCCTGAGGAACCCTGACCACACATGGGAACACACAGCGCTTCTGTCCTCTTTCTGTCCCCTTAACTGAGAGCTCCCATGTGCGGGGTAGGGGTTACAGTGGGGACGGGTGTTCCTGGGCCGGGGCTCTTCACCTAGGGTCAGAGTCAGGTTCTTGATTTGAGGAACATGAGCGTGTGGCCTGGCAGGAATGAATGGATGGACAGATGAATGCATGAGGGAGTCTGGGGCCGCACCAACAGTGCATAAGGGCAGAGGTGTTGAGATGGCCCTACAAGGAGGTAATTCGGGTTAGGTGAGGTCATTAGGGTAGGGCCTGATCCCACAGGACAGTGTCCTTCCGCGAAGGGACACCAGAGCGCTCACTCTCTCACGTGCAGACGAAGGAGGGCCGTGTGAAGACCCAGAAGGCGACCGTCTACACACCAGGAAGAGGGCTGTCCCGAGGACCCAAACAGCCCGATCCCTGATCCTGGACATCCAGAGTCCAGAACCGTGAGAAAAAAGTGTCTGTGGTTTAAGTCCCCTGAGCCTATGGCATTTTGCTGTAGTGACCTGAGCTGACTAAGATGTCCAGATCACATAGCGTTTAGGGGCACTGCTGGGGCTGGGCCCTGGGTCCCCTGAACACCACACCAGGGTCTCCCTACTCCATTTTCTCTGCTGTTCAGCATGTCAGCTTTCGCCTTCCTTCTCTGTTTCTTGAGGGGCCTGCTCTCTCCTAGCCTGTGGGCCTGGGACTTGAAGGGACCTGTTTATTTTCTCCACCCTTTCCAGACTTGAAGCCCAGCTTCTGGCCCCTCAGCTTTCTTGAAGGAAGAGTTGTCAAGGTGTCACCTATGAAAACATGACAGTGGGCCCCACATCCCCAGATGTCACACACTCATGAACCACTCTCCAAACACCTGGGGGCCAGGTACTTCTCCTGGGTCACCAAGGCTGTCTTCAGGGAAGTTACATTCTAGACATGGACACGGACGTCAAACAGATAAGCCGCAAATGACCCCCAACAGGTCAGCCCCAGAAAGCTCTAGCAGAGCCTAGCACACAGAGATGCCCTCTGTGGTCAGATCTCTGGGGTGCCAGTAGCTCTGAGATTGGATATTTCTGGGCTTCTGTGACACAGACGCTCTGAGCTCAGCTGCTACTTTCCCCCAGGTTGTTCCAGTTTCACCAGACCAGCCAGTCAGCCCTTTCCCAGGGTCATGGTTGGCCCCCTGTGCCTGGGGGTCGGGGTGGGGATGGGGAGTGAGCAGGCCTCAGGGAGCCAGGAGCTCGGGATCCACCCTGCCTGTGGCTCTGCTCTGCCACCCCACCCACGGCTCGTAGTGGGCTGAATGATGTCCCCCCACAAGATAGCGACCTCCCCATCCGCAGAACCTATGATTACGTTATAGGGTAAAGACGATACATTGGGGATATTTCAAGAAGGAGTTTATACTGGATTAAGACACAGGCTCAAGTCCAGAAGCCATCTAGAGGCAGAATTCCCTCTTGCTCAGGGAAAGTCAGCCTTTTGTTCTACTCAGGCCTTCATCTGATTGGATGAGGGTCGCCCACATTATGCAGACTTGTCTGCTCTATTTAAGTCCATCAATTTAAATGTTAACTCATTAAAAAATAACAGGCTCACAGAAACATCTAGAATAATAAACATACAGAATAACATCTAAACCAAATACCTGGCCACCGTTGTTCAGCAAACCGCCACATAAAACGAACCATTACAATGGAATTCAGGCTACCCATGAAGAGAACTGCTTAGAAAATCTTGAACTTGATTCAGTAGTTTTCTTTCTTTCTGTATTAATACAGAAAGTTATTTTGGAACTATTTTATTGTATTGTTAAGCAGAAAACAACTAAGTATATATGTTCCTGGGTTAGGAGTTAAGATTTTCCAATACAAACAGATGTAATACTTATAGAATCAAATAATATAAGAAAGAACATTCTAATGTTAAAACTTAATTGAAAATATAGACACAAACTCATTATATTAAATAATTCCATTAGCAATTATTAATGTTGAAATTATATATATATATATACTTCTAACCCCCACCCTGTGTCCCCGTATGTGGGCCAGGAACCGCCTGGTGAACCTTGAACATCTTTGTGTGTCACAGGGCAAGAAGACTTTTAAGGGTTACTAATGAGGTCATGTCAAGAGGATGCAAGAACTTACTTAAAGAGACACACATTGGTCAAAGTACTGACAGTTTAAACATTCAAAGAAGAAAATTATCTCTACTTGATTGAAACATATTGATTCTATGATACTATGACTGTAATGATATAGAATATAAAATATCACTATCATAGCCTACAGAAGATGCCCACGATAGGATATGTTTGTGTTTTCTTAAAGTTCACTGTTATTATTGTGATAAAGAATATATTTGTTTGAAGACGTTTTCCAACTCAAGGGAAAGACTCAATAGAATAACCATTTTTTGTTAACTTCCATAATTGTAAATTGGAATTTGCTTCTTAATCTCAGGTGGAGGGCAAATGGGTGTGATTATAGACAAAATGAGATTAATGATTTTGAGTTGATAACTGTCAAAGCTGGGGGCAAATACTGGAGATTCATTGTTCGACTGCTCTACTTTTGTATATATTTGCAATTTTCCATGGTAAAAAAATTTTAAGTCAGGAGGATGTGAAACAGAATTGGCAAAATGTTGATCATTGGGAAGCTGAGTGATAGCTATATTCTAGTCTCTCTACTTCTGTATGTATTTTAAATTTTCTATGAGAAAAAACATATTTCCAAGTGTTCACATTTGCTAGAGTCATACATGAGAATCTAAGGTTTCCAAGCTGAACCCAAGAGCTGGGGAGGAGACCCTTGGGTTTTCACTGCTTGGTGATATCTTCAGTTATCCAGTCCCAAAGGGCAAAGACCAGGCTATCTCCGAGTGCCCCACCCTACTCCCTTTCCTCCTCTCCACTCTGTGCCAGGCCTGTTGACCATCATGGGCTGCACCAATGGGCTCCTTTCCTCCCTCCCCAGCTTCCCTTGGGTTCAGCCAATGGGGGCCCTGGCTGGAGATTGGATGATGTGGGGAGAGTGAGTTCAGGCTGTTTCCCTACTTTTTTGCTCAGTGTGTGGCTCTTCTGGAGGCCACACCGGCAGATGCTGGGTCTCCCGCCTTCTAGCAGAGCTCTCCTTGCCCCTGGAGGTCTAGGGTGAAAGGGTTTGCCACTGTGCGTGCCCCTTGTGGGTCTCCTAAACCTGCGTGCAGTCCTGAATCACCCCTTCTGATGACTCACCCCCTTCTCATGAATTAATTAGCACTTCTGATGCACGTGTCCTTCCTGCCCAGCTGCCCTGGCTCAGAAAGCTCTGTTGGCCCAGCCTCATCCCTGGGGCCCAGCCAGATCACCCCTGCCTCAGGGCGTCTTTTGATGTGGGTCCTTTTGACGTGGTTTTGAGTGGTTATTTGACAAATGTCTCCTATTCCTAATATAAGCATCCTGAGGGCAGGGGCTGTTTCTCCCATAACTGTCTGAATAATTGCATTCCCAGTGCACAGTAGGAGGCATTTCATAAACACTTGTTGAATGCATATCCATTTGAAAGAGGGAATTAATGAGGAGCTTTATCCAACAAGCAGCCATTCTCACAGATAGCCTAACCAACAAGTGGGATCCAGTGGAATGCCCCCCCCCCACCCCATGGACAGCCACCCTGACCTCCAAACCAGGGCCAGTCTCATAAAACCTTGTGTGGAATGGGCTTGCTTAGCCCTGAGCTGTCCAGTACGGCAGCTACCAGCCACGCATAGCTACTGAGTACTTAAAATGGTATGAGTGTGCTTGAGGAGTGGAATTTTTAATTTTATTTAATTTGAACAAATTTCAAATAGCCCGATGTGGCTGTCGAGTTGGGCTGCGCAGATCTGGAGAAAGGAGGGGCTCGACTATATGGACTGATCCGAGGAGCAGCCAAAGATCAGCTTCTCCCTGAAGACCGTCCCCAAGCCCCTGCGTGTTCTAAACCCCCAATGGGCTTATTTGTCCGGAGTAAAACCCTGCTAAACAAGCCAATGCCCCAGTTTATTCACTCAACGTTGAATCCTTAACACTGAGTCCTTTGTCATACTCATTAGCTTATTAAATCCCTAGAACAGATCCATGAGGGAGAGATTACGATCGTTTTCAAATGAGGATATAGTACAGAGGTGAAGTGACTTGCCCAACGCTGCCGCCCACCTGGTAGATAGCAAGTCCTATGGGCTTGACTTGGATGTCCTCCAGCCCCCCAGGAACTCACAGTCATGGGAACTAGCAGGCCAGGCTTTGGGGCAGTGACTATTAGGGGCTGAGTTGGGACAGGGACAGGAAATAGAGAACTGGGGAGCTCAAATGCAGGCGCTAGCATTTCGGGGCAGTGTCAGAAAATACCAAGTCAGAGATGTCCTGTATCTGAGCTGGGAGAGGCAGCAGAAAGGGAACAGGGTGCCTCCCTACATGCAGATGGAGAAACAGCACAAACGGGGACAGGAACAGGGTTCTGAGCCGACCCTAGTAGGTTTTCCCTCCAGGCCTCGGTTTCCCCGCCAGAACCCTGTGGGGTTGGATCTTGGATGCATCGGGAGGCCCCTCCTAGCTGGCTGAGCAGTGCCTGGGGTCAATGGGGTGGTGGGTGAAGGCGGTCAAATCAGACTGAGGCCTGGAGTCCAGGCTCCCAATGCACAGCCACTCTAGGGGGTCCAGGGGGTCCCACCCATCCCCTCCATCCACAGCGCCCACCCCCACCCAGAACCCCTGAAACACACTCAGTGTAGCCAGTCATGCACAGAACCAGGAGCCTGGGACTCAGGACTTCTGGCAGGAGAGGGGGAAGTTATCACAGCCTGCAAGCCCTGTTTTCTCCTCTGTAAAGTGGGAGTGACACTGACCACCTCCCCAGACTGCTGAGGGGATGAAGGGAGGTGCTGAGTCCCTGCAGAGGGGTCCCCTTCTCAGGGGCCTGCTCTCATCTTCCAGGCTCTGACGTGCACCCAGGGCCGGCCCAGGGTGAGAGGCCGGGGGGCAGAGACTAAGCCATGGTGGCCCGTGTAGCTGAAGGAGAGCAGGCTTTTTGGAGCTGGGCAGAAAGGCCCCTGTGCCTGTCAGCCTCAAGATGGCACAGATAAGGAGAAATTAATGTCTAAAACGGGCTTCATTCCAGAGATGGACAAACCAGTTTGCCGCTGCTCAACCGGAGTAACTTCACCCTTTGCCCAAAGCAAGGGGGCGGGGGGTGAGCGCCGTCCTGACCCTCCCCTGCCTCATGATACTGCCCTTTGGCCTTGACACGGGGGCTCCCGGAGCTTCTCCAGGACTCAGAGGTCTGGTGCCCTCAGCCCCCTGTCCCCAGCATGGGACTGGGCAGCTGATAGCCCCAAATTTAGCTTGTAAGTCAGTGCTCTACCCCCCACTGCCTCTCAGGTGTCACTGGGTGGGGGAAGCTGCTGTTTGCTCCCTGAACTCTCCAAAGCCCAGTGATGGTCCCTCGTCAGAGAAGAAGCCTAATGGATCCCAGAGTGGATGCTATTGGGAGTGGAAAACAGCGGAGTGTGACCACTGCTCTGGGCAGCTGGGATGCTTGGCTTAGACACTTTCCCTCTCTGGGCCTCAGAGCCTCAACTGTGAAAAGGGAATTAGAGGGTCTATGACCACAGCTTGAGCCCCTCTCCACTCCAAACCTGCTCTTCCTGCAGCCTGCCCCATCTCAGTTAAGGGCAACTCCATCCTTCTGGTTCCTCAGGCCAGAACTTGGGGCCACCCTTGATTCCCCCTTACCCACACCCCATGCCCCATCTACCTGCAAAGTCCTGGTGGCTCAGCCTTCAAAATGCATCCCCAGTGTGAGCGCTCCTCCTGCCTCTGCTCAGCCAGCCCGCCCCCTGCCAGGCCACAGCTCCTTCCAAAAGAGCATCTAGTGCAAACCAAAGTGACTTGTCACCTTGAAAAAGCCTCCTTTCTTCTACTTATATTAATTTAAAAATTCTTTCACTCATTCAGTCATGAGACGCTGATGGGCATGTGCCGGGGCAGGGCAAGGGAGTCCCTGTAATAAAAACAACCCTATTTCAGCCCAGGAGGGGCTTTTATTCTGGCACTTGAGGAAACAAGACACACCATGGGCATGGCATCATCATAGCTACACTGGTCATGTGCCGGAGTAGTGGGAGGAAGACTTCCTGGAGGAGGAGGGATTTTGGCTGGGAGGACAGGGGGCCTCCACAGAGGAGCACTGACATTGGGGACCCCAGGCAGTGGGTTCAGCATGTGCAAAAGGGCTTCAGGGTGGCAGTCCAGGTAAAGGGGCTTGAGAAAGCCTGGTTTTGGATTTCAGTTGGAGAGCACCGTGAAGGCCCTTGTCTTTGGAGTCATAAAGGACAAGAGAGATTGCGGTGAGCTTGGGGACATGCCAGTGTCTGGAATCAGGGATGAGGGGAGAGATGGGTAGCAGGGTAGTTGACAGGAGCTGACTGGCCATGCAGGACCTTGGGTGTGGGGTAAAAAGCATGGGCTCTGGGGAGTCAGGACTCCTGGAGGGTCTTACACGAGGGAGATGAAAACCAGATCTGCACTACAGAAATGCTACTCTGGCTTCTGGGTGGAGATGCATGGGAGCAGGGCCACGTGAACGAGGAGACCACGGAGAGGCATGTCTGTGTAGTGGCGGCAGTGGGGACACTGGTATCCTGTGACCTCGGTTTAAAATGAGCCTCCCTACTTCCCACCTGGGGCTGGGCAGGTCTATCTGTCCAACATAACAGTGCCATGCACTGTGCTGTGTTCTGGGATTAGAGACACAGAGCTCACCATCTAGCAGACCTTTCTCAACCTCTGTGAGCCTCAGTTTCCTTATCTGTGAAATGGTAGAAATAATCATTCCTGCCTCCCAGACTGGATGTGCTAAATGAGTTAATATGTGTAAAATGCTTAGCACAGTCCCTGACACAAGGAACATTGTTGTCGTTATGTCATTTGTCCAGGCGAGAAGGCATGCAGAGAGCCCAGTACATGTGTTATGGCTGAATTGTGTCCCCCTAAAATCCATACGTGGAAGTCCTAACCCCCAGGACCTCAGAATGTGATTGTATTTGGAGACAGGTAATTTTGAAGAGGTGATTAAGGTAAAATGAGGACAGAGTGGCCCTAATCCAATATGACTGGTGTCTTGTGTCCTTACATGAAAGGGAGATCTGCAAGGAGCAAGGCTCAGAAGTACCCAGCCTGCTGACACCTTGAGCTTAGACTTTCAGCTTCCACACTGTGAGGAACAACGTGTCTATCGCTGAAGCCCCCCGTCTGTAGTACCTGTCACAGCAGCCCTAGCAAACTAATATGTTGTGCCAGGCAGCAGAGCAGGACCAGAAAGGAAGAGACAACACGGAGTTGAATCACTTGGTGGACTGGTGTGCCCAGCACAGAGCAGGCACTCAATACAGTCTGTTGAGTGAGGTTGGATTCTACTGAGAGGGGCCTTCAAGGGAGGACGGGGCGGCTGGGAGCAGGCAGGACAAGCCTGATGGGGCTGGGCAGAGGGTGACAGCCTGGGGGTGGTGGGAGAGAATCTCTACCCCCAGCCACTGCCCAGCACCCCAGTCACGGAGCACAATCACCCCACAGCCATGCACTGTGGCCCTGCTCTGCAAGGCAGCACCTTGATTATCACCAACTTAGCAAAAAAGAAACTAAGGCTTTGGAAAGAGGCAGATGCTGCCCCAGAGAGAAGCAGAGCCGGGGCACCAAGGTGGGGACACTCTGCAGGGCAGGGGCCGGAACTTGGGATAGAGGCGGGGTCTGCTAAGAACAGCCTGGGGCCAGGGGTGAATGCTGAGCCCTGGAGGATGGGGTTTGGGTTTCTTTGCTTGTGGTTTTTTTGTTTTGCTTCATTTTAAAGTGACTGGATCTCAGTGTGTTGAAAAGCTTGGCTTTCTATCTAGCATATCTCAGATGTAGCAAACGCTAAAGGCGAGTGGTGAGGATTACCCGAAACTTCTCTGATTTCTAAAGGAGAGAGGCATGGGAACCGGCTCAGACCTCTCTGGTGCTTGGAGAAACATTTCTGGGTCAAGAATTTCCAACCCATAAATTCCCCATGTTTCAAATTCAAAGGAGGCCTGTGCAGGGCTGGGGTTTGTATAACCTTTCGCATCACAGAACTTCCTGCCCCGCGGCCTCCCGACAACCACATCATCTGGGCCAGGGTTCAGAAAGATTGTCCGATGGATCGAGATATATAAACAGATCTAAAGTCAGACTGAAGCTCAGAGCCCTGGAATTTTGCTTGATCAAAAAAAAAAAAGGAAATTTAAAAGAGAGTTTTTTTGTTTTTTTTTTGCAAAAATGTTTTTGGAATGTCCAGAAGGCATTGGGCTGCAGCATGAGGATGCTGGTGGCATCAGAGACTCCTTTTCCCGCTTTCCCTCGTGCACTCCAGCAGGAGTGTCTCCCAGACGAATTTGCCACAATTCTCCTGCACTTTTCCCTCTACAGAATATGCCAAACAAAAGCCAGCATATGTGGAATGGACACTTGCTTATAAACCAAGGTTTTTTTTTGCAGGATCTTTTTGGGCCTCAGCAGATTGTTATTTTAACGTTTTCCCCCAGCTGTTCTCTCCATATTTGGGCACAGCAAGAGACCACAGGACTTTTTGTTTTTTTTTTCTTAAAAATAAACTACAGCATCTTGGAGAAGACAACAGGTTCCTGAGCTAAGCCTTCAAGATCAACTCTGCAGGCCTCTGATAAACTCCAGGTTCACAAACAATCGTCGGATGAGAAATGTCACTCCATAAAAATTCTTGGAAGAAAACCTCTCCCCTTGCTCAAGAGTTCCTTATCTTTGGGGTGTTTTCCATTCCTTGCAGATAAGGATCTGGTCATCTACCCTTGGCAGGTCAGAGCTGAGGCAATCAGACCCCCTCTCCACTTTACAGAGGGGAAACTGAGGCCCAGAGAGAGGAGTAGCACTTCTGGTTTTTAAAAACATTTTGAGTTTGCAAAATTTCATATCTACAGAAACATTTCAAGAACAGTGCAACGCACATCCACATTCCCCAGCTGTTCACACTTCGTACATAAGCTCTGTCTGTCTCTCCATACATTCGTGTGTTAGTTTTGGATATGGTGCATCTCACCCATGATGATCCAGCATGTAGTTTTCCACCAGGCATTAACCAAGGGTCCTGAGATACAGTCAGTTGTCATGTCTCCTGAGTCTACTTGGCAAAAAACAGTTCTGCCTTTTGTTTTATTTTCGCTTCTATTTTTGGTGACATTAGTATGTTCGAAGCATCCAGGCCAGTTGCTCTGCAGAAAGCCCCTCTATTTAGATCTGTCTGATTGTTCTGTGTTGATTAGATTTCAGTCCGACGTTTTGGACAGGGACACTACTGAGATGCCACTGTGCCCTTCTCAGAGACATGACGCCAGCATGCACATGAGGTCAGTCTGTCCCGTTATTGGTAATGTCACTTTTGATCATTTCTTTAATTTGGCATTCCCAGATCCCTGCATATCTCGTTCCCAGAAAATCTTTCCTTCATGATTTTAACACCCATTGAGATGATTCTTGCTTGAGTCAGTTATGAACAGGATGTTAGTAAAATGGTGACTTTTATTTTGTCATTCTTTTCTACAGTTACTAGTGGGTGTTCTTTCAAGCAGAATTTTCTCTTCTCTTTTAAAACATTTTCTAAGGTATCAGTTTGACTCATGCTTTTGTATCTTACCCAATGGACGAAATGTGTTACTTCCATTATTTATTTTGTGCTCAAATTTCCCCTGACCTGGCCATTGGGGGTCCCTTCAAGATTTCTCTGTGCCGACTCAGCCCCATCATCTTCTGGCACTTCTGTTTCTAGGCTCCACTCGGCTTCCCCTGTCCCAGCCCTGGAGTCGCCTGCCTTTTTCTGGGGCATGGTCAGGAGCGCTTCCAAGTGCAAGCGAGCGACAACTTGGGTGCCGTTGCTGCTAGGCCCTTTCAGCAGATCGCTCAGATAGTCTCTTTCCTGGGCGGGTTGCCCGTGTCCTTCACTTCTTGGTTACTTTACGCTGATTTCCAATTACAGTTTTCCCCCCCATCCTTGTTGAGTTTCTTTTATTTCCTAACGTCTAATATTTAAGGTGCACTCAGTGATATGCACAATTCTTGACTCCGGAAGGTGCCGTCCAGCCCAGGCGGGGGCCCCATCTCTATTACCAAACGCCTCCCAGGAAGCAGGCTTTAGAAGCCTGCTTGACGCCTTTTGGGGCAATCCTGGGCTGCGCGGCAGGCCTCCCTCGGCGGTTCCAGGGCGTCCACAGGCAGTGAGACCCCGGCCTCTACTGTCCTTGGCCTTTCACCTGTGAACTGGAAGGGTCAAACTAGAGGTCTCCGGATCGCTCACTGCCCAGGGACTTGACGGTTTCCACTATGGCACTTTCACGGGTCACCCGTTTCATCTTCACAAGAGCCCAGTCAGTGTCTGGCGCACAGTAGGGTTTACGTAATTAGTTGCAGGAATTAGCGTCCCGTTTTTACAGTGTGGAAACTGAGGCTCAGAGAGGAGGTGGCTTGTCTTCCAAGGTCTCCGTGAAAGGCGGGAGACTGCGTGAAAACCCTGCCTAGACCTCTTCACACAGTAGGCGCTTTGCTAAGCCCGAGGGGACCGATTTGTACGCTGGTTCCCTTGCCAGCCCGCGGAGCCCGAAGCGGGGCATATGCAAATAGTTCGTGAGGAGGCCGTGGATTGGCCGGCGGGGGCGGGGGCGGGGCGCACAGCGGGCCCAGGGCCCGCAGGTGCACCGGCTGGAGAGGCGCGGCGCCCGCTCTGCCCGGACCTCCCGCCCCGCGCTCCCGCCGCTCGTCCCGGGCGATGCCTCCGCTCTGGGCCCTGCTGGCCCTCGGCTGCCTGCGGCTCGGCTCCGGTAAGCGTGGGCTGAGGGGTGGGGGCCATGCCCAGGGAGGGCGGGCAGCTGTGTTCTGGGGCGTGTCCCGGACCCTAACCCTCCCGAGTGCCGAGGGAAGCATGAATGGGAAGTGGTGCTAGGAATGGGAACTTCATTTATTCACTCAAGAAATAGGCACGGACCCCTGCTCTGTGCCACGCCCTGTGCAGGCTCCGGGGCCCAAGATAATAATACCAAACAAAGTTTAATAAGCTTCTTCTGGTGGGGATTCCGAGCTCATGGATGGCAGGGCGCCCATGATGGATACTGGAAGGGGTGGATACACAGGGTCTGTGGGAGAGCAGCGAAGGGACTGCACTGGACTCATGATGATGGCCTACACTAGGGGAGATTGAGGGACATTTCAGGGGAAGAAGCAGCATGTGCAAGCTCAGGAGGCGGGAGGCTGCAGAGTCTACCCTGGGAACCTCCCATCCATTGTCTATCAGTGTGGCTGGATCATGGGGTGAGGAAGGCAGGATAGGGGTGAGGCTGGAGACTGAGGAAGCCCAGAACTTCAGGACCTTGCTGCCCCTCCAGAGAGGATGGACAGTGGGGGCCACAGAACGAGCCCAGCTGGAGAGTGACATGGTCAGATTTGCATGTTACAGGGCAGAGAATGAGGGGACGGCTGGTTTGTAAGGCCCAAGTGAAGAAAGTGGAACTCCAGGACTGGGCTGGGGAGGAGGAGAGATGCTTACAAGGGACAGCGGGGTTCTGGCAAATGAATGTCTGTCGGGGGAGGGGGAGGGCAGCAGTTCGACCGGACTGCCTGGTTTCTGGCCCAGATGGCTGGGTGGGGTCGGGATGCTGCCTGCATCTGTTGCAAGTTCCTGAGACGACCCTTGGGGAAGGTGAACCCCAGTGCCAGCATGTAACTGTGCACAGGTGTGTATGTGTGTGTATTGGGGGGCTGCGGAGGGTTCCCATGGGGATGAACAGTTCTGCTGGGGGTCAGTGCCTGTCTTTATTGCCTCCTCCAGGTGTGAACCTCCAGCCCCAACTGGCCAGTGTGACCTTTGCCACCAACAACCCCACCCTCACCACTGTGGCTTTGGAGAAGCCTCTCTGCATGTTTGACAGCTCAGTGGCCCTCGGTGGCACCTATGAGGTCTACCTGTATGTCCTGGTTGACTCGGGTAAGAGTACCACTTCCTTTGGGCTGCACTGAGAGGGGCTTCAACCTGTCCACAGGGAGGAGGGAGGCAGGCAGGTAGAGGGCGGTTCCATCTCTGTGATTAAACCGCCTCATGCACCTCCCTGACACACCAGTGTCTGCTCTGTCAGCCCCGTGGGGAGCCCTGTGGTCACAGATATGTCTCTGCCCTGGAGGGACAACCAGTCTAGTGGGGAAATAATACAGCACCAATCACCGGGTGTCTGCATCATACCAGGTGCTTTGCACACCTTAGAGCCAATATTTAAAACCAGCCTGAAAGGTAACTATTTCGATGTGCATCACAGAGCAAGGAATCAAGGCTCAGAGAGGTCGGTATGACCCACAGGAGCTCTGAGAGCTGGAGAGTGAACCCAGATCTGTCTGGTCCTTAAGCCCATGCCCTTCCCAGGGCTTCCTGATATGGCTCAGGACTGGTGTTTGTGAGGGGAGCCGAGCACGTGCACCTGCGGGCTCTGGCCCATCCCACGCCCATTCCCTGGAAGCAATCTGGGCCTCTGAGAGAAGGAAGAAGACAGCCTCTTACCTTAGTAGCAAGCAGTCATTTACAACAGGTCACTCAGGGTCATCATTTTATTCTTTTAGCAGACATATATGGCCTGCCTCCCTGTGTCCAATCTGTGAGCCCTTTGGGGTATTTTTCTCCCATTTCACAGACCAGGGTCCAGAGAGGTAAAGTGAGTTGCCCAAGATTACCCAGCAAGTAAGGAAGGGACGTAAGACCCCACACAGGCCCATCTGCTTCCACAGTTTCCCCTGTACCATATGACCGTTCTTTCCCATTTTGCAGAAGAGGAAATTCAGAGCTCTCCAAGTCTGCTGGGGTGGGAGGTTTAGCGGCCTGCAATAGGGTGAGGGGGGTGAGAGGCCAGCACAGCCAGAAGCAGGGCAGATGCTCCGACTGTCTCCTCCATTGTTCGGAGAGCCTTAAGGGCTGGGCCTGAGCCTGCGAGGTTCCTGGGACTCCAGGGCCCAGCTCAGAACTGGCTGAGAGAGGGTGCTCAGGGGCATTTGGTGAATGACTAAGGGACTCTGCCTGGCGGTGACCGGAAAGCTCACTCTTGGGATTGCTTCTGCAGCCAGCTCCAGGAACGCCTCTGTGCAGGATGACACCAACACCCCACTGAGCTCGACATTCCAGCAAACACAGGGAGGGAGGACAGGCCCCTACAGGGCCGCGGCCTTTGACCTGACCCCCTGCGGCGACCTGCCCAGCTTGGATGCAGTTGGGGATGTGTCCCAGGCCTCAGAGATCCTGAGCGCATACCTTGTCAGGGTGGGTGCCGATGTGACCTGCATGTCTGACCCCAACTTCCAGGGCCTCTGTAATCCACCCCTGTCGGCGGCCACAGAATACAGGTAGGTGTAAGTGGATGTGGGAGAGCCACAGTTGTACCCCAGCCCCGTCTCAGGAAGAAGCTGGAGGGGTGAGGTATGAGAGGCCATATATCTTGTGCCAGGACCATCCCAGGTAGCATGCAGGGACATGCTTCTGGGCTGTACAACTGTGCTCTGCTCAAAAGGACCCCTGCTTGACTTAATGCATCGCCACCACCATCTTGAAATTCTTAATTTTTTAACACGGGGCCGGCATTTTTATTTTGCACTGGGCCCCACAAATTATGCAACTGGTCCTGGCCCATCACCCATTTGGCAGTTACTCATCCAACCCCCTTTGTTTGACAGGGAAGAAAACTGTGGTCCAGAGAGGGAAAGGGGTCTTGAAAAACTCTGGAAAGCTGCAGCCCTGCATGACTAGAGCCCCATCGGAGCTTTTTCAGCTACCACTCGATCCCCTGCTTTTACTGCCTCCTTCCATCACGCCCTTTAGCGGCCCACCCCAGCACAGTGGGTCCCTGAACCATTTCCACATGCATTACCTGAACATTTTCTCTCTGCAGAGCTCAGAATGCAGCCCTGAGCCAGGCCAGGGAGTCCTAAGTGGAGCCAAAGCCTCAGGCATACCCACTCTCATTACCATGGAGACACGAGGTTGGAGCCTCTGTATCCTCAAGGCTACGCCTGGGGTTCAGACCACCACTCACCTCCATCCTCTCGGCCCCTCCTGGGGCCTCAGCTCTGGGCAGGACACCTGATCTCCTCTTCTCCACCCTCAACCCCTTACCTCTGACCTTGTTCTTGATGTGGGAAAACCCCCTCCCTCCTCATTGAGCTCAAAGCCCACCCAACCTAGGGGACACAGGGCTCATATCCCAGCCTCTGGAATTTTTATCTTCAAACCTAGAGAAATAGGTTTAAACAAAGTAGGATAAAACAAAACACTCGATGCTACAGAGACTTTAAGGGTCTTCATTTTTTAAAAAGTGTTAAGCCAGGGCAAATCGGTTTCTTAGTTCTCAGAACATCCACCAGTCTTTGTAGAAGACCTCAATCAGGCCACGGGACAGTGTCCTGTCACCTGATCTTCCTTTATGATTAGTAACACTTGTTCGAGGTTTTCTGCATGTGAACTGTAGCCCTGTCCCAGGGCAGCAGGGATGGGAGTGGATATTATTCCTTTTGAAAGTCCCTTTTGGGATACCAAGAATCAGGCCATCAGTAGTGGAGGGCAGGGAGGACAAATGGGTCAATATTCAGTAAATATGCTATGCATGTCATCTATAAAACAGGGAAAAATGGGGCTGGCTCCTAGAGGGAGAGCCTCGAGGAGGGCCACTGTCACTGAAGGCCTCGTGGATGAGGTGGCATCTGAGCTGGGGAAAAGGTCCAAGAGCTGGGATATGGGCGAAGGCCACCACTGTCCTGCTGCCTGGAGCCCACCCTGTGGCTGCCTAGGTTTCCATCTCCTGGAAGTCCCACCCCACACCGGCCAGCCTAATCCCTCCCAGCTCCCTGCGGCTGGGGGGAGTCACAGGATGCATAGAAGCCATCCTTGCTCTGTCTCCTTCCAGGTTCAAGTATGTCCTCGTCAACATGTCCACGGGCTTGGTACAGGACCAGACCCTGTGGTCTGACCCCATATGCACCAACCGGCGTAAGTGGTGGAGTGGGCTGGAGGGCAGTCCTCAGGGAACCTGGGAAAGCAGACTCCTGCTATCCTCTGAAAGTCCCCCAGACACAGGCAGGCCATTGGCTTGATGAGGAAAACACATCTTAAAATAGTTTAACCTGAAACTTCATCCCTCTCTCTCCTTCCCTTCCTTGAAGGCCAGGTGTTGTGAGGGGGAAGATGGGGGTTTGGCTGGGTAGGTGTAACTGAAGTCAGCCAGATGGCATTTTCCAGCCCTCAAGGTGCGTTTGCCTCCAAGGTGCATGGAGTTTATTCTGTATTTAGATCCTAACCAGCCTCTTTGTTGAGTCCTCAGAACAACAAACATCCCTACCTTGTAAGTGGCTCCAGAGGCTGCAGCTTAGCCCAGGGGAGGGAAGGCTGGAAACGACAGAAGTCCATGTACCTCTCCCCCCTGTGCAATGCCCCCATAGAGCCTGGATGGTTTTCCTAAAGGTGGGAGGCTTGGAAGCCCAGGCATCTGCTAAGGAACAATGGAAGAGATTTCCAAGGGTGACTTTGGAGGCATGTAACCCTAACTTTAGAGCTCCTCTCCCACCCTCCCACCACAGCTCAGCCCCCTAGGTGAGACTTTGTGGGATGATGGGCCCATCATGGAGCTAAGGATTTTTCCTGTAGAGTCTCCTGCCACTACCCCATAGCTTTATGGGGCCCACAGCAGCCCTGAAAGGTTGCCCAAGGTCGTACAGCTAGTATAAGGTGTAAATGGGCATGTGTGTGGCTGAGGTCGCTCCTCCCCACTCTCCCCACCAGCCTTTCCTGTGACACGCCCACACACGGTGGTCCCAGCACTGCCCTGGGACCCAGCATCCTGAGTTCAAGAGCAGCCTCTGAGCCTCACTGCTGTCAGAACCCCGCAGGGCCTCAGTTTCGAGAAGTGGGAGAAAAATCCTTGCTCTGCCTCCCTAGCAGGGTCCCTTTGGGTAATCCAGACATAAGCACTAAGCCCAGCTCTCTTGGGGAAGGGCCTGAAGCCAGGCTGTGGGGACAGTGTGCCCTTTGGGCTTGAGTCTGGAGTCCAGGGCCCCTCAACAGGAGCTCAGTCTCCGGGAGCTGCACCAAGCGATCTGCAGAATGGGGGTCTGTGGGACGTGCCTGCGGGTGTGATGGCTGGAAATTGGCCGGCTCACAGTGGGACCTGTATAATTGTCCACTTAGTTCCAAAAGGGTGACACCAGCCAGATCGGAGCCTCCATTAGACCAGGGCCCTTTGCCTGATTTTCATTTTAATTGTTTATCATCTGCATCCCATGCACCTCACCAGAAGATATGAGTTAGTTTATACTTGAAAATTATGCACAAAGACAGTTAAAGGAGGAAGAGACCACACACACACACACAGGAGAGAGCTGGGTCCAAGTAAGGCACTCACACCTCAGCCCTGAGGGGAGATAGACTCTGAATTGGGAGTCTGCTTTGTTCCTGAGATTCGTAGCTACTAGCTACTAGGGCAGGGGGGACTGCTGTGTACCCCTGGGAGAAGGCTGAGGGACGCAGTGTCCGGGGAGTAACTGGGCCTGCATCCCGTCAGTCACCCTGTACTCGGCGATTGACACGTGGCCGGGCCGGCGCAGCGGCGGCATGATCGTCATTACCTCCATCCTGGGCTCCCTGCCCTTCTTCCTGCTGGTGGCCTTTGCGGGCGCCATCGTCCTCAGCCTCGTGTGAGTACCACCAGCTGGAGGGCAGCACTCGGGGATGCACTGGACACGCTCCTCGGGGAGGGTCTTCCCGGGAGGCCAGGGCGCTGCCTTCCTTCCTGGGTGGGGTGGGCTCTAGTGTCCTGGGGGGCCCAAGGCCACGCCATTCAGCTGGGGGGAGGGCCTCAGCACGGGGCTTTGAGGGCAGATCCCAGATCTGACACTAGAGTTGTGCACACTTAGGCCTTAGCTTTTGTTGCTATTAAAGTGGACCCGCTTGCAGTACAGATGGGGAAACTGAGACCTGAGGGGGAAGGGTGGCCCATGGCCACACAGCCAGTTAAAGCAGAGCTGGCACCAGAGCCCCAGTCCCCTCACTCTGCTAACATCTCTGATGTGTGTCTCTGTGGGTTAGGACTTGAGGTCTCCTGCCCGTTGCCTAGATGAGCTAACAGGTGGGCGGGGGGCAGGTGTGCACATGATCCACGCATTCTGAAAGGGTGAAATGGGGTGAGTCAAGGCATGCACAGGTGCTGGGGGCACAGGGGAGGGCAGGGCAGATCCTGCCAGGGGCACAGGGTGAGCTTCCTGAAGGCAGAACAGCTGGGTGAACTCCTCAGGACGGGGCTGAATGGGGAGTCCATGCAGTGTGCTTCCCGGAGACAGGGTGAGGAAGCCCCAGGAGGCTTTGAGCATGGACAGCGGTGCCTGCCCCAGTGTGTGGTGGGGGGAGAGCATTTAGGGAAATTTGCTTGGAGTAGATGAAATTACATGGACGTTTAGAAGTTAGCCAGACAGGAAAAGATATGGAATGGGTGGGGGAGAGTTGGAGGCAGTGAACTTGGAAATCAGATTGCCCTCTGACATTTAACTAAATAAACACGTGGCTCACAGGTGAGATAAGCACCAAGAGACTGGCTTGTGCAGCCAGACCTGGGAGCCGCCTGTATGTGCTTCTGTCCCTCCCTCCCTTTGGGCACTGAAGGTCCCTGCTACCTGACTTTAGCCTGGCTCTTTCATGTACCATTCCTCCCCTCCCATCCCAACTCCAGCTGCCCCCAGCTTCCCGTGCTGCTACAGACACTCCCAGCCCTTCCTATCAAATGCCTGGATGCCCTTCTCTGGCCCTGCTCTCCTCCTGGAGGGGTACAGTAACTGCCCCCTCCTCCAGGAAGCCCTCCTGTGGCTCCTACCTTGAGGTCCTTGTCTGATGTGGTCTGTCTCCCCACACAATCTTAGTTCTCTGGGGACATGAGACAATGACCTCCAAGTGTCCAGCTCACAGTAAGACTTGTGAATTGTTGACATAGTTCCAAAAGGGTGACACTTTGCTTATCCCAGGGCCTGGCACATGGTAAGTACTCTGGAAAAACTTTTTTTTTTGAATGAATGCCCAGGACAACATCTTGGAAAGCAATGTCTAAGCGGAAAGGCCTCTGGCCAGCTGAGCGGGTCTGAGCTTGCTTCGCACCCCGACTCTGGCTGTTTTCATCCTCCTGGGTAGGGACGTGGGAGGTTCCGATGGGGGAGCGACGCACGACTCCCAGATCACGCAGGAGGCCGTCCCCAAGTCCCTGGGGACTTCGGAGCCTTCATACACGTCTGTGCATCGGGGGCCGGCCCCGGACAGGGCTGAGGTATATGCCAGCAAGCTCCAGGGCTGAGTCCAAGCACTCATGGACACTGGCCTGCCGGGCTGTGTGGGCAGCTGCTGTTCACACCCTGACCCCACCCGAGAGGAAACAGAGCAGGTTCGTCTAACTCCATGGAAACTCGTAATAAACTCTTCCCAAGGCTTTGAGTTCAATAAAGACTCACAGGATGAGTGCGAGAGAAGATGAATGAGTGATGTTGTCTTGAGGGGGGCATTGTTCCCTAGAGGTTGGGGGTGGCCTCTGTGAGGTGGGGAAGCCAGCACCTCCCCAATTGCTTCACGGAGCTGTAGGGCTCTTGAGGGGCTGCTGTATGTGCAGTTCTTAGATGGCATGTGGGGCACACTGGCTGTGACAGATTGGAAGCCAAACTGGGCCCTGGGTGTGGCTCTGCCGGCCACGCCTCCTGCCGCCCCGCAGACATCTCTTTCTCTCTGGGGCTCAGCTTCCTCATCTGTAAAACAGGTAGATATAGATGTTCAAGGCCACGCGCACCTGGGTTCCTTCCCAGCTTTCGCTGAGAACCTCATGGCAGGAGGGCAGAAGAGGCTTTGGGACACAGAGAGGGGACACCAAGCCCGCCTGGTCACTGCTCAGATGACTCAGTTCTGTCTCTGAGACAAGTAGCAAGACCACTTCCCTTTGGCGGGTGTGCAAAACGAGTCGCAGTCCACTTCCCATCAATGAAACGAGAAGACATCTGTCAGAGCAGGGCTGGCTGAAGCACGAACACTACGTAACATCTGCATGGAATACAGTCCCCGCAGGCTGACAGGGTGCTTTGAGGCCACCGACTCCTCTTCTAGGGGCACGGGTACTGAGACACACACAGACTCACTGGAGGGAACCGAAGATGAGAAGTCAGGGGGCAAAGATGTGAGAAGATGCAGCCTGAGGACAGGGACATGTCAGGAGAAGCCTGACCGTAGGGTGGCTGAAGCTGCAGAGCCAAGAGATGAATCCATTTCTGGGTGGTCAGAACAGGGGGAGAGTGGTGTGCATGGCCCTGGGAGAGCACCCAGCCTGAGTGCATGTCGGATCCCCTCCTACGTCATCCCTCAAGACTGCTTTCTAGCTCCATGAAGCGGGCCTGGGCCGCACTGGGTTTCCCACTGCCCCCACCCCAGGCTTCCTCACGGCAGCCCTGCCGCCTTTGGGGTGGCCCTCCAGCACGTCCCCCTGAGAGGGCAGTGGGGGGGGGTGGGCAGAACTTCCTGGAAGTCTGCCATTGTTAAAAACTCTCGCAAGTTTGCTTTCTGTTTCATGACATTTTGTTTTATGTGTTTATTTTTAAAATGGAGGTGATATTCACCTAACATAAAAATGAACCATTTTAAAGCGAACAATTAGGTGGCATTTGGTGCATTCACAGTGTTGTGTAGCCATCACCCCCGCCTAGTTCCAAAATGTTTCGTTACCCAAAAAGGAACCCCTGTGCCTGTTAAGCAGTCTCCCCTCCTCCCCAGTCTGCTTTCTGTCTCCATGGATTCATCTGCTCTGGATGATTTATATCGATGGAGTCACACAACACTGGACTTCTTGTTGCCGGCTTTTCCCACGGAGCACGGTGTTTCTGAGGCTCACGGGCACTACAGTATCAGGGGTTCATGCTTTTATTCTGTTGTGTGGATGCACCATTCACCTATTGTTGGGCACGTGGGTTGTTTCCCCCTTTTGGCTGTTGTGCCACTCATTGGCCATTGAGAATAGCACTGCTGTGAAAATGCTCACATATTTGCTGGAACACCTAGGAGTGGCAATGCTGGGTCATACGGTCATTCTATGTTTAACCTTTTGAGGAACGGCCAAACTGTTTTCCGCAGCAGCTGCACCATTTTGCATTCCTACCAGCAGGGTAGCCTGTATTTATTTAATGTCAAAATATGCTGGAGTACAAAAAAAAAAAAGAAAAAAATATGCTGGAGTAAGACATCGCTGCAGAGACAGCCCCATCCTTATTCTATGGGTCTGGGCACCCCTGGTCTCGGTCCATTCCCCCACTCGAAAAGCAGGACCTTCAGGCCCCTCTCTGTTAGCAGCTGCATCCGAGGGGCAGGTTGGTGGCCATCTCGTGCTGCTGAGCCCTCTCTGCGCTGGCAAGGCTAATTGAGGCCCCAGCGAACATAATTTCCAGCTACCGATAGACTCTAGCAACAGCGTGTGATGCAAAAAGTGGAAGGGACCAAGCTGATTGAATGCAGGTGGGAAGACATGTTTCAGGCCGTGAGTAGGTGAGCAAATGAATGATGGCTCCGCCCATTTGCTCAGGTGGGACCCTGCTCCCTGGGTGGTGAGTCACCTCCCCAGAGGGCACTGGGCCCTCCTCTGGCCCCTGTGGGACTCCAAAGGGAGAGGCTGCTGGTTTCGTGGGCAAAGCACAGCCTCTCTGGAGTCAGACAGGTCTGACTTACCTATTAGCCGAGGGACCTTAGATGGGCCACTCTGTTTCTTGCAGCCTCAGTTTCCTCATTTGTGAGAAAGGGGCTTTAGAGTGAGATGGAGCCCTGCATGTCAGTCGTCATTATTGTCCCTCCTTCCACTCCTGCCCCCTTGCTCTCAGCTATGATCGTCTATAGAAGTATCTAAACTGAGTTGAAGGGCAGGTTAAAGGTGACATCCACTTCTGAGACTCTACCCACCAGCTCAGCATGGGGCAAGGGGAGGAAGGAGTTTGGCAAAAGGGAGTCGGGCATGACTTCTGGATTTGGTCCAGGGCCACTGAGTACCTGGTGGTTCCCTCATCCAAAATGCTGACAGGCAGGTTGGGTCGTGAGGGAATCAGGACTTCAGGGTAAGGTAAATGTCCTGCTTACAATGTAGCAGGCGGTTGCCAGGTCTGGAGGTCTGGGAGGAGAGGGCTGCAAGTGCCAGAGTGGGGCAGAGTTGAAGGGGCAGAGTGCACCGGTACCCCCAGTTAGTCACTGCTCCTCGCGCTGAAAGGGTTTTACCTGCCTTCTCCACCATCAGGTAGTGCTTGGGGCCACTTCTGAGCAGCTAGTCAAGAGCCAGTGGGTGGTTCCCTGTTGCTGTTATCCCTCTAGCAAGAGAACACCACGCCCCTGCAGGCTGCGCTGTCCACCCGGGGCATGAATGAAGACCCGAGGAGCAGAGTCGCACCACCAGGCAATGCAGACAGGAAATAACCTTGTGCTGCAGACCCTGAGACTTCTGGTTTGACTGCCACTGAGGGAAGCAGCTCCGAGCAGGGGCCCTGACACCCTTCCACATATCCACATAGGCCGTGTAGGCCACCCCACAGCCACTCTGCATCTTGGTCGCATGCCCTGTGATCCTCCCAGAACATAAGAGCACATGGTGTGGGAGCTGCTGTCGAGGCTGTGCACTGCCTGCCTTGCCCTCTTCTTGGGATGACAGGTGCCGGTTTCCCTTCCCTGGTTCTGTTGAGGTTTGAGGCTTCCTGTCCCCCACCCCCACCCCTCAACACCCCCTCCCCGCAGTGCAGCTGCCTAGCTCAGCAGGAAAGCTCTCAGCACCGGGAGGCCCCGCCCCTCAGTGGCTGTCCCCTGCCCCTTCTGTTCAGTGTTGGCCTTGGGACAAGCAGTGCCTCTTTGCTCATCTTTCTGACACTGTCTGCGTCTAACAAGGCCTCTGGACCTTTGTCACCAGCTGAATCTGTCGGCCTGGTCTTGGCAGAATCATATTTCAGCAAAACCCACAGAAGGCTTTCTGATATGCTGAGCAAAGATGGTGTTGGAAGGCCTGGGATTGGTGGAGGTCACTCAACAGGTGATACTGAGAAGGCAAAGGACAGAGTCCTTTCAGCTTTGAGACCGGAAGGAGGGACAACCCAAGAGGCAGGAACGAAGCTCACTGGAAAGCTCAGAGCCCAGCCCCACCTCCAGCTCCCCTCTGTAACCCACGCTGTCTCCGGCCTCTGTTGTCCTCAGCCCCAGAACCTTCCTGTCACTGAGATAGTGACAGAGCTACTCAGCATGTCCCCTGTGTCCCCCCAGTTCTGCAGAGGAAGCAGCCTCCCTGGAGTCCTTTGATTGGTCCTTGGTGAAGGTGGCCCCCACACCCCTCTGATGCAGCACCAGGGAAGACAGGGTAAACCACCAGCCTTCAGTGGGGAAGCCAAGGCTTTGCTAAGTTCCAGCCAGCTCTGATCAATTGGAGCAGACTTACCCAAGCTGGTGGGTGGGGGTGGCTGGGCGATGCTGGGCTTGGCTCATGAGTTCTGGGCTGGACTCAGGCTTCACAGAAACTTCTAGTTATAAATATCCACAAGAGCAATTTTTCTAGCTCACTTCCCAGCTTCCAAAGGACCCATGCCTGCTTCTCCCTGACGGCTGAGATGTCACTGCCTTCAGGGCAGAGCTTCCCACCTTGACCCAGAGGCTGCTTCAACCTTCCCTCCCACTCCAGCCATGGGTCATTAATTAGCTAGTCGCCGTAGACATGCTGTGTGACTCGAGGCAAGGAAATAATCTCTCTGACCCTGCCCCCCTCCCCGCCCCCTGACCTTATCTGTGCAAAGAGGGTCAGAATACTTGGGAAGGTTACCCCAAAAGAGGTGATTTTTTTTTTTCTGAGATCTGTTCAATCATAAAGGGATGCCATTCAGTTCAATCCAATGGAACCCTTGGAACCACCCATCTGGTCAGAAGAACAGAAATGCAGAGGAATCATCAGAGCAAACTCTTGGACAGAGCATGGTCTGGACTTGAACACGCAGGTCAGGCTAGAGGTACTGTAGGAATCAGGAGTCGGGTGGGCTTCCTGGAGGAGGTGGTGCCCTTCTCAGAGCTCCTGAAGCCATTGGTTGTGATCCACGGCCCCGTCACTGGTAGATAGATGCTCAATAAATAGTAACAACTTCCGGGGATGTCATGTGTCTTTCGTGTTCCTCCATCTTTAATAATTCTAAATTTTACCAGCAACGCAGCACCCCTACTTGTAAAGAGAGGAGGTTAGGGTGCTGATTGGACCTCTGTCCCAAGCCCTGTGCACGCCTCAGGAGTACCTCAGTTACTGACTCCGTGAGCTCCCTTGTAGCCCTTTCCTCAGAGCCCCTACCTGGCTGGAGAGGTGCCCACTGTCACTTTCCCCCCAACCAATCAGTGGGTCATGTGACAACAGGTTGGACATGCAAATTGCCGAGAGGCAAAGGCTGGGGTTCTGGGCAGCCTGGATGCCTTGTTCACCCAGTTCCTCCCTTATGCCAGCTTTGGGGTCCTAGGGATGCCTCTGCCCTGGAGGCCTCTCACCAGGTGTGGGAGTCAGAATCTTCTCACGCAGCTGCGGGGTCCTGCCCTGCACCTGGCTGCGGCACTTGCCTGATGAGGGATGTTTGCGTTGGGACTATTATGAATATAGCTGCTATGAACATTTGTGTGAGGTTTTCACATGAACTTAGTTTTCATTGTTCTGAGATGACTATTCAAGAGTGATAAGGTGGGTTGTGCGAAGGGAGTACATGTTCACTTTGGAAAGAAAAGACCGAACTGTTCTCCACAGTGGCTGGACACCATTTTACATGCTTGGTCTTTTGCATTTTGGCCATTCTGGTAGTGCGTAGGGGCATCTCATTATGTTTGGATTTGCATTTCCCCTATGAATAGTAATGTTAAGCATTTTTTCGGGTTCTTATTTGCCATCCATGTATCGTCTTTGGTGGAGCATGTATTCAAATCTTTTGCCCAGTTTTTTTAAAGAGTTCTTTCTATATTCTGGATTGGGTCCTGAGCCAGATGTATGTTTTGCACATTTCTCCCTGTGTCTTGCCCTCTTATTTTTGTGGTCGTATCTGATGGTTGCTCAACTTCCTTTTTCTGTATAGCCTCATCACCCCGACAGACGAGTTTATGTCGAGTTCCCCTTCAACACTGTCAGCTCTGTGAGGGCAGGGGCTGGATCTCCTGCCCTGTGCTCAGCCCCTAGCACAGTGGACACTCTGTGGGTATTTGTTCAGTGCCCATGCAGGTCCCGCTGGCAACACCGTGGCTGCTGTGGGGCAGAGGACGTGGACTGGCGAGTGGAGGCCTCAGAGCAGCCGGTTGCTGACTTCTAGACCAGTGGGGCGGAGCCCTGAGCCGGGCATGCCGTGGGGGTGGGGCAGATCTGAAAAGGCAGAGAGGGAAGGCCAGAGAGACTGTCCCAAGGCGCGCTTGCCAAGCTCCCTGCCTCCTTTCTGTCGGCAAAGCCGTCCAGCTAGCCACACACCCCACTGCTGCCCAGGGCTGGCCACACCGCCCTCCTCCCAGCCTGCCGGAGGTGGTAGCGGCACCAGGAGCTGGGACAGGGAGGCCCTAAAAGGCTTAACGAGCTCCCTTTCCCTTAGTGTCGACAGCATGTCTGCGTAACAAGGGTGTATATGTGCAGCGGGAGGGCGTACCGAGATCTGTGGGGGGTGTGGTCCAAGGGCATATATCTGTACATCCGGCCTTTACACCAGTGCGGGGCATCTGTGTGTTACGATGTGGATCTTTCCACACAATAAAACAGTAACTTGCTGTCTGGTTTGGAAGGATGGTGAGCTGGTTCCTGATGTCTTTCCTGTTCATTCTTTGGAGCATCCCTGCTGGGCCCTGTCTGTGACTGTCCCTTCTCTCCTTTCTGACAGTGCAATGCCCCTTCTGTAGCCAGACAGCCTCCGGCAGTGATTTCAAGCAGACACCTACGTTTCAGCTTGGCCTAGTTACGCTAAGTCCTCTGTGTCTATTTTTCACCATTAAAGGGGGACTAATAATACCTACTGCATAGGGTGACCATGAGGATGGAGTAAGATATGGTATGAAGAGTTTAGTATGAGGCACCCAGTAAGTGCACAATAACCAATAATGTGTACACATACACACAAGCATGTCCATCCCAGACACACTGATGTCTCCCTGGGCAGCCCCTGCTGCATGCTGAGCACCATTGGTACAGAAATGGAGTCTGGGCCCTAGAATATATTTTTATATATATATATATTTTATTAAAGTATTATTGATATACAAGGTTTCACATGAAAAAACAATGTGGTTACTACATTTACGCATATTATCAAGTCCCCACCCATACCCCAATGCAGTCACTGTCCATCAGTGTAGTAAGATGCCAGATTCACTGTTTGCCTTGTCTGTGCTACACTGTTTTCCCCGTGATCCCCCTCACCATGTGTACTAAACATAACACCCCTCAATCCCCTTCTCCCTCCCTGCCCACCCTCCCTCCCACACCTCTCCCCTTTGGTAACCACTAGTTCCTTCTTGGAGTCTCTGAGTCTGCTGCTATTTTGTTCCTTCAGTTTTGCTGAGTTGTTATACTCCACAAATGAGGGAAATCATTTGGCACTTGTCTTTCTCCGCCTGGCTTATTTCACTGAGCATAATATCCTCCAGCTCCATCCATGTTGTTGTTGCAAATTGGGCCCTAGAATCTGGCAGCTGAGCCTTGTTTCACACACACACGTTTATTCCCTGTTTCACACATGCTGAATAGACACGTCCTGCCACCTGGGTGGAGGCTAGGACATGGGCACCTACACCCTGAAGCACCCAACATGGGACACTGTACAGCCCAAGCCAGCACCCCGCAGGCCCCTTATCCCTGCTAAGGTTGCTTGGGGCAGCCAGGTGGCAGTGTACCTCGCAACCTGAGAAGCTGTGCCTTTCCTGCATATAGGGGAGGAGAGGCAGAGGTCTTGTTCCTAAGGCGTCCCTTTTCCTGGCCTTGTCCTTGTAAGGTCTCTTGGCTGAGTTTTTGGGTGGAGGGGCTGAGCCCTCCAGCCTGTATCTCAGCTGGGGCTGAACTGATTACTGCAGCTCCACCACCCTGGGATCCGCCACCTCTGGGGCCTCACTGCCACCTGGGTCTGGCCTCTGACAGCACCTAGCCCATGGAGTCCTACTTATCAAGGTCCATGCTGTGGCCTGGGAGCTCCTTGAGCACAGGTCCGGATGACCAGCACTCAGTACAGAGCATTGCATATCAAGCCTGCCTGTGTCAGGGGGTGGGGAGCTGTACTCGGTGGTGGTTAAAAGTGTGGGTGGGGCATGGGGCTGCCAGGGTAACTTGGCAGGGCGTTAGCTTCTCTTTGTCAAATTGGAGTAATAATGATGGCACCTTCCGCATAGGCTTAGTCTGAGGACTAAATGAAGGAACATAAGCAAAGTGCTCAGGTAAGTGCCTGGCACCACACAGGAAGCCCCCTCTGCTTTGCTCATTTCCGAGTCGCTCGCACCCACAGGATTCTGGGCTCTGTCCTGGGCTCCTAAAAGTTCACAGGCTGCTGAAACTGGTAATACCAGCTTCCCTCATAAATGGGAGGCTTCCACGTGGGCGGGGTGGAGGCGGGGAGGTGAGGGTTGGGGTGTGTGTGTGTGTGTGTGTTACCAACCAACTTTAAAACCAGGCGAAGAAAAAAATGCTAAGGAGAGAGGAAGTGATCATTAACTCTGGCTGGCTCTGGCAGCGCAGGGAGGGCGAGCTGGGAAGGCTGGTTAACGGAAGTTGTTTTGATCCGATTACATCTTATTCAGGGAAGGGAAAGATTTCCAGTGGTAGAGGAAGGCGGGGGCATCTGAATAAGACCACTGGGGACACTCGTCCAGCGGTGTGCCCTGTGCCGAGCCCAGCTGTGCACCATCTCAGTCCTCGGCCACCTCAGGAGGTGGTATTAGCAGCGCCGGTTTACAGATGCGAAACCTGGGGCACAATCGTGCAGGTCACAGGGCCTCAGGGGACCAGAACCCAAGCCGGCCCCATTCTCGGCCTCGGCGCAGGGGCACAGTGTTTCTTGATGAGGACACTCACGCCTTCAGACACTTGGGCATCGCGTGCGCGGCCAGTTCCTGCTTTGGGGACCCAGGGGTGGACGTGACCAGCAAGGTTCCGGTTCTCAAGGGGAGAGAGAAAAGAGCAAGTGTACGTAATGTCAGGGGGGTTAAGAACTCTGAAAGAAAAGAACGCAGGGCTGGGGGAAGGAACTGGCGATTTTAGATGGCAGGGGTCTTCAGCAGGCAGAGCGTGTCTGGAGCCCCGAGACCCGCCCGGATGTGGGCCCTCCTTCGGCTGAGGATAGAGGGTGTGCACGAGTGCGGTGCGCGACGTGGCTGCAGAGGCGCGCTTCCGACCGCACTGGTGCTCGCCTATTTTGCAGATGAGAACAGAGCGCGCGCACTGGACCTGAACAGAAGAGGGATCCTTCCGCGCCCTCGAACGCGCCTGCGCCGGAGATTTCCAGGGGGCGGGGCTCCCGGGGAGGGCGGGGCCCCAGGCTCCCCCAGGACCGTTGGTTTCCGGGCGGAACCTTCACGCGGCCAGGGGCGGCGTTCGGAAAACGGCTTTGCGGCGCCCCGCGGGCGGCCGCCGTGCACTTGGCTCCGGCTCCCGCCCCGGGTGCGCGCGCAGGCCCCTCCCCGCAGCCGCCTTCTGCCCTGCCCCGCCCAGCGCGAGCGCTGCGCGGCCGTTACGAGACTCGGGAGGCTGAGGAGACCGCTGAGCGGGAGGCGGCGGCGGCGGGAGCGCGAGCTCGGACCGGCGTCTCGGCAGCGCCGCAGGTGAGCGGGTGTTTCGGGGAGGCAAGGGAGTCCAGGTCGAGAGCCCCAAGGACCTCGAGCCCCTCGGGATCCGCCTCGGCCTCTGAAGACTCTCGGGACCCTCGGCACCTCAAGGACCCCAACAGAGACCCCCTCCCGTGGGGACTCCTGGCCGCCGAGACCCCCTCGGGGTCCTCCCGGCCCCCTCGGGACTCGCCTCAGTCTCCTCCGGACCCCTTTACCCCCAGAGCCCGTCGAAGTCCTCGGCCACGTCTGGGCCCTGCCGCTTGGCAGGACTCATGAACCCCAGAATCCTTCAGGATTTCTGGTAGACTCCGAAACCCTTTGAGGACTTCCCGCCCCTTCATGGCCCCGAGACCCCCTCAGGACCCTCTGTACCAGACACCCGCTCAAGATTCTCTCAGAACCCCCTGAGACCACCCCAGATTTCCCCTCATTGTCTTGAGGGGTCCGGAGCACCCCCTGGGCCACCAGGCCCTCTGTGCCATCTACCCCCAGCCCCCTAGATCCCCAGGCCGCCATCTCCCGGCATCTACCCTGCCTCTTTATCACCTGCCCTGAGGGTTCAGTTCCCTTTCAGCTCCCCCTCCAGGCCGATCTCAGGGCTTGGGGTTCTCAAACCTGAGGTCCATGGACCCCAGAGGCGTCTGTGAAAGTTACGGAGTTGTGAATTCTTGATAATATAAAAGAAGTAGAGGCATCGAATAGGTCACCTGATGACCCTTTGTAACAGTGCGGGCGGGTGGGGCAGTGATCCCAGCTCCTGCATTTGCATTTGTGTTTACCTAGCATTGAGGCCAAAGCAGGGAAAGTATTTAACTTTTAATACTCTTTGGTGAGACATGGCCCGACAGGAGAGTCTAGGCAGATCTGATGTGGAGGAGGCAGAACTAAGTAAGTAGGGGGACAGTGTTAGGGCAAATCAGGATTCTTTGAAGTTCTCTTTGGCTTCATTTTTTCATTCTTGGGACTAACCTTGTATTTGAAATGCCTGATAATTTCCAGGACCAGCACTGGAGCTGGAGACCACACAAGTGTCTGCTCTTAGGGCCTTGGAGGGGGCGGTTAAGCAAATCGGTAACTTTTATATGGTGGCAGTTAAGTGTAGTGGCATTGGCCCAGCTGGGGTGGGAGCTGTATTCTCAAGAAGTGGTGTTAAGGAGGGCTGTTGGAGGGGAGGAGAAGTGACGGGTAACAAGAGAGCTGATTCTTGAATTCTTGGTTAAGAATTTTGCCAGGGTCTTTCTGGCAAATGGACAGTATGTGAAAAGGCAGAGGCATGCCGCAAAAGCACACCACAATTTGGAAACCAAGAAGTGTGTCTGGAGCACAGATTCATCCTGGGGGATGGCTGGAGATGTATTGTCTCCCTTAATGAAAGAGGTTCTCAGGGTTTTGGAGGGAATCGTAAGTGGGGGGAATGAATCCAGCTTTGTTCCCTGAGGCTCAGGCCCTTGGCCCTTTCTTGAATTACTACTTTTACCACCGCCTTGAGTAAATGGCGATCCTGCTCAGGGCCAGTGGGAGGGGAGGAGTGAGGGAAGTGTTCTGAGGAGACGGGAATGAAAGACACAGGGTGGTGTGGCTGCGTGCTGGTTTTGGGTGGGGAAGTAGCAAGACAGGTTGCTGGTGAGGGGAGTTGGGACCACGGGACTGGAGCCTGAGGAGCTTCTGAAGCCAGGACTTGGCACTTTCAGGGAGCCGGGGGCCCATTGAGGGGTTTGAGGAGGCGTGTGAGAATGGTGGTCGTGATTTTGAGCAATCGCTGCCTGTGGTGGGGAGAACTGTTTGGAAGAAGCAAGTCCACGTAGAGGTAGAGGTGATCCGGGTTAGGAGGGGGCGCTGGGGACCGTGGGTGGCTTCCTCAAGCATGGCTATGCAGATTCTGAAAGTAGACTCAAAAGGTGGTGGTCCAGCTCTTCTCAGTTCAAGCCTACAGTTTCCTGCCTGGGGATTGACTCAACTTCTTACTTCCTGTAGGTGAGGTGTTGTCTTTTTGCCCAAAAAGGCAGATGGTCACCTGGGGCTTCTTAGGGTTCACTATGTCTGCGTGCCCTGTTGAGCCCAGTGTCCACACAGGAGAGATGCATGGGGGCAGAGTGAAGAGAGGCTGATTCTCAGAAGTGGAGCAAGGTCCTGGCGGGGTGGGAAGCTGGGCTTGGGGGTCCTGAGGAAATGGAGAGCCTTTGAAGGAGAGGCAAGTCCAGGTGTGTCCTGTCAGAAATGTGGCCCTGGGCCCTGGAGACTGTGCGGGCCTAGTAGGGCTGGGGCTGAGAGCGGTGGCTGTCAGTGGCCAGACAAGCTGTGAAGACTTAAGTAGTGGCAGAGGGTGCAGAACTTTCTGTGGTGGTGAAGGTGTTCTGTGTCTCTGTTCCCCAGGGCGTTCAACCACACAGGGCTCTCCAGCACTTAAATAAGGCTGGTGCGAGTGAAGAACATCATTTTAAGTTTCATTTAATTTTGATTCATTCAAACCAGGAAGGACTGCATCACATACATAGGGTGTAAGGGGAAGCACACTCTTCCAGGCTTTGTTCCTTTAAATGTTACCTCTGTTAGTGTTTCATCAACCCTTATTCCTTTTTTACAGATAAAGGAAATAGAGGCTCAGAGAGAAGAAATAACTTAGTATCATATTAAGTAGTTTAATCAGCCCCTGATTGTTAACTTCTAAGCCCCGGCTCTTTCTGCTACGTCTCACTTCCTTTCCCCAAATGGGCTGGAGCCTCTCCTTGCCCGGAGAATGAAGTCCTGTGGAGGGATGGCATTATTTTCCTGCCTAGCCCTCCTTATCTGCTTCTTGCTAACCTTAACATGCATAGTTGGGTGATTAAACCAAAATAGACTAAACAGAAAACTTGTGAGCTGGTTGTTTTGTCCTAGGCTGCTTCTTGCTGTCCCCCTGTATCTTCCTGTTGGCAGCTGTTTCTCAGCATTTCTGGAGAATGAACCGTGTAAGAAAGCAGATGAAACTGCAGATTAGTCAAATTGCATGCCTTGTTATTTGTAAAGATTTGGTGGTAAAAATAGGTAGAAGTGAGTGCTTTAGGTGAAATTTTGGAGTCAAAGTAGACCAGGTAGTGCTCAGGAGGTGGCAAGATGATGGGACATGAGCCACAGGTGAGTTCATTGCTGGCTCCTAACTCCTTGGAGGACCTTGACTAAGTCCCTACCTCTCAGGATCTCTCTCCATTTTCATATAAAACTAGGGTATTTGGCATTGAGTAATCTTTTGGATCCCTTCAGCTCTAAAATGCTCTTATTTTAAGTTCCATTGAAGGTTTACTTGTGGAACATCTTATTCCTGTTGGGTTGGCTAAATGCTGGCAGTTCAGCTTGCCTTTGGCTGCTGTCTTGGTGTCTTTTACCATTAGTAGCTTATCATGAAGTAACTAGTCCACTTAAGTTACGTGGTGTGTCACCTGTATAGGACAAGCTGTGGAACAGTGAACACTTAAGCCGTTGGCAGCATTCTAGTTAATGCCAAGTCTAGTTCTTTGGCATTCTGAGCTGCACTAATGTTCAGAGAAAATGTGCAAGACTGTATTTACTATGGTGGTTGGCCTCTTAAATGGTTTAATGTCAGCCTTGGCCAGGTGAGAAGTAATAATGGCCACTCCATAGGGTTGAGGGGATTAAATGAGATAATGCATGTAAGTGCTTCATACTTAACATTGAAATTAATAAGGGTGTACAAAGGGTCAGTACTAATGTTACTTTTGAACTAAACTGTGACTTCTGAATGTTTTATTAGAATATATAGCTAGGCAACTCTGCTTGGACGCAGTGATTTCAAGAAGCAAATGAACACATTTTGACCATTACAAAAGAAGCACTTTTTTACTGTTGTAATTTATTTTGATTGAATAGAAAGTGATTGACTAAGTGGCATGTGTTCAAATTAAGGTTTGTATTTTCTGTAAATTGAAGAAAACAGTTCATCCTGAAGATCCCTTCCTAGTAATGGCTGGGATTAAGTTTTACCAGGACTGGCGTTAAATTCAGTTGTGGTGACTGCTTTAGAAAAGTAGTGTTGAATTGAAAACCCCCTGTGGCAGAGGGAGGTGAGCTGGCTGTTGAGGTTGTGTATGGTAATAGATAAACATTTTACATTTGATTAAGTACCCTTCAGATATTCAGCTCACTTTCTCTACACAACAGTCCACTCATTGATGTGAATGATGGAATTCCCATTTGACAGATTTGGAAACTGAGGTTCAGAGAGGTCTCACAGTTGGGGAAGTGCTGTTTCCTGGACTGCAGAGCCTGTGTTTTCCCAGCCATCACTCTAGTGCTGCTTCAGTTGGAGTTAGGGTTTCGGGACTAACCATCCCATCTGCAGTTCTGTAAGCTTCATTTTTGTTCATACGTTCCTTGTTTCCAGCTCATGTTCACCTTATCATGCTGATCAAACTCGCCAGCAACACAGCTGCCAGCCAGATCCTGGATGATTCGTTGTGGTTAGAGGGATGACTGTCAGGTGTATTGAAAACAACTCTTGTTGCCCAATGAGCTTCTGCTTCCGTGGCCACCTCCCAAATCTACATGGGGAAGCAGTTTGTGGAAATCAGATTGGAGTAAAGGCCGAAGACATGTTAGCAACCAGCATGTGTCTGCCTCAGGAACTTAACTATCCTGAGGTGCTCCTCTGTATATGCCATAGACGGGCGCGTGCTGGGCAGTGCCTGCTTTATGGCTCCCTGGCTTCCAGACCTGCCTTTGCAGTCAGTACAGGTGACAGGCTTTGACCTTCTTTAAGGACAGTCTAGTCCTTAGGAGTCGCAGTGGTTCCATGGGTTACATTTAATGTGGTACTAGTATTTCCAAGTCTCCCGTCTCCCGTGAGTAGGACGATTCTTACAAATGATTTATACATCATTTCTTAGTGTGGGTTCCTGTTGTAACAGTGGCAGTGTGGTAATATTGATAGTATGTTATACAAAGGCCACCCATGTTGCTGGGCCTTTCCGTGAATCAAGTCATTTGTACTCAGAGTGAACTATGTTGGACTTTTTCCACAAATTCTGGGGGCATCTTACTCCATTACTCTATGGATTGACTACAAGTGAGTTAAAAGCCGGCCTGTGGACACTTTAATGAGTGTCCGTCCCATGCTGTTTCCTGCCATGCAGGAGTGGAGTGTGTGTGCCTGCTGCACCCCCCTCCTCCCTGCAATCAGGTGCTGTGCAGCCTGGGTGCTCTCATCTGCTGCGCCCCCTCCTCCCTGCGCAGCCTGGTGCTCTCATCTGCTGCGCCCCCTCTTCCCTGCGCAGCCTGGTGCTCTCATCTGCTGCGCCCCCTCCTCCCTGCGCAGCCTGGTGCTCTCATCTGCTGCACCCCCTCTTCCCTGCGCAGCCTGGGTCCTCTCATCTGCTGCAGCCCCTCCTCCTTGTGCAGCCTGGTGCTCTGATCTGCTGCACCCCCTCCTCCCTCTCATCTCCCTGCTCTTTTTAGCATCCAAAACCATGTGATAATTTATTGATACAAAGAAATTAAGGTTTTTCTAAGAATATTTTTGAAAATTCCACACACTTGGAGCTTCTAAATCATGGTTTGTGTCTGTTGAGCAAAAATGTAGTTTGTAATAGAAAATAATTCATTTTAATTTGTTCTTCTAGTAGCTAGTTTAATAATCAGTATTCTTGACAAACATTCTCTCCCTCCTCCTTGAACTCTATGGACTCTCAGTCGTCGGTCCCGTCTTTTTCCTTTTGACCCTTGTCTCCTTCCTTTCCTTCCCCTGCTCTACACGGCAGTGTAGAAAGGTGGCGGAACAGGCATTTCAAACCCGGGCTGGTTCCGCAGGTCTTGAGCAAGCTGGGCCGGAGTCGCCCTGCAGTGTGTCATCCGGCTGTTTGCCTGGCACTGAGTGGGCCCAGGCGGCCTCTCGTGGGTGGACGGGGTTGGGGTGCCAGCTCATGGGCGGCTCCCCACCATGCTGGGAGGCTACACTGGGCCTTACGAGGCAGAGTTCCTGGAGGGCAGGCGGTGTGGCAGACAGCTTATCCCACTTTGCTGGCCTGCTGATACCTCGCTGGCCAAAGCAGTCACACGACCATCTGTGAGTGACGGGACTGTCGAGGGTGTGGTCTGGAGCAGGGCGGCGGGGGCTCCTTAGCCATTTAGCACTGGGCGTGTGGAGCTGGGGGCTTGGCTTTGTGGACTGTCAGCCATGTTCTCTGGGCTGGCTATGCGCCCGGTGTGATGGTCGTCCAGCCCTGGCTGCTGGGGTGCCACGATGAAGCCAGTTCCCAAAGTACTCATCATCTCCAATTTTAAGCAGATAACATCCTGCTAAGACTTTGATTCATGGCTTTAGATAAAAAGGATAGGAACTGCTTATACCAGTCTGTGCTGGGGCCTAATCTTGCTTTCAGAAAATGCTGATAGGTCCTTGAAAAGAATTGGTTGCTATGATGACTTGGCTTTGGGCCTGCGAGCTGTATTGACGACATTGATCACCAAGGAAACTGAAAGATACAGCTTCTTAAAGGTCTCCGGAGGATTTGTTACTGTTTCCTGGAATCTGATTGGCTTAGAAAAATGGTTTTGGGGATGGGAGCAGAACCAGGGTTTGCTGTCCCACTGGAGCTCCTAGGATCAGTACTAATTGCTCTGGAAATGTCCTTGAACCTTGGTTTAAAAACAAGGAGAGATTTGCTGCTGAAAGAACGGGAAATGAGGTCATGTCTTTAAACATGTAGAGTTATAACGAACGGTAAGTGTCTAAATATGGGCAGCTGTGCAGTTTATTACAGAGTCGTTGTGTTGAGTTTTAATTTAACTTGGTACTTCCATGTTGGCGTTTCTGATCCTTAAACGTACATGTCCCTGTTGAAGTCTAGAGGCGCGTCTGCCTGTTGAGTTGGAGCCTGCGTGATTCTGTTGAAACTGCTGAGCAGCCAGCCCCAGGCTCATTCCGCCTCAGAAGTCTGAGTGCTTACCCGGCAGGAGGCCACCCGGGAGGGCAGTGATCCTGCAGGAAGACTGCTGCTCAGGCTTCAGCACTGATGGTGTGACTTGTTTTTTTGGAAAACTTTGGAGTTTTAATTTTCCAGTCAAGTCCAGCCCACAGAAGTTTAAATCTTCATCTTCTTCGCAGATGTGTGAATGCAATATTTAGGTTTTTAATTTGTAACTGTTAAATGTGCATATATGGAGACTCAAAAGCAGTTGAACAATAATTGGAAGAACTAGATACAGATTTGTAAAGTTCTTTGCCATGGAAACAATTTTGGGCATTTGTTAAGTCTTTGGTTGACCAGAGACTGTTTAAAAAGATTTGGAAATGTGTAGAGAAGGCTGAGACTAGTGACCTTCCCATACTATTGCAAAGTGATGTTGGTTATTTTGGGGTCAGCTGGGTTGGTCAGCTGATAAGCATCTCACATTAACTTTAAATAGGATTGAGTAGGCCTGACTCCTGGAGTTCCTCCCTGCACTGGGAGGCTGAGAAATGAAGGCTGGGGCCGCCTCACGGGTAGGCTGGAGCCTGAGCCGTGAGCTGCAGCAATGTGAACCTCCGAGGAAGCAACTTTCACGTGAGATATCTTGAGCTTTTAAAACTTGGTTGGGGAGCGCAAGTTCATACTTTATAGTTGTTAAAGCTGAGGAGTGGTGAACAGTGAGGTCAGTCTTCTAGGGTTCCCTGACCCAATTTCAGCATGGGGGCATTCCCCCCACGTTAAATACTAGGCAGCTTGTCTGAGGATTCAATTCAGTTCAACTCTGTTTTGACACTGTCTAACTGGAGATGGTGTCAGATGCCCTGGTTGGGGGCTCAGTCCTACCAGACTGCTCTTCCCCACTCCTGCCTGGGCCAGTGCCAGGCCCCAGGATGTCACCTGTGGGCTCTATAGGTTGGAGGTTCCAGCAGCCTTTTTAGGTTTGATTAATTTGCTAAAGCTGCTCACAGGACTCAGGGAAATGTTTGCCAGTTTATTGAAGGCTCTGGTAGAGGGTACAGATGAATAGCCAGATGAAGAGATAAGGGGTGGGGTTCGGTACCAAGGAGCTTCGGTCCTTGTGGAGCTTGGGGCTGGCTCCTTGGCACCTGAGAGTTCTGGTTCCACAAGCGTGGAAGCTCTGAAAAGGAACACAGCTCTCCTCTGGGGTTTTATGGAGGTTTCAGTGTACAGTCCTGCTTGACTAAGTGGCTATAGGCAACTCGGTAACGTCCAGCTCTTGTTCCCTCCTGAGTTGGGGGTGGGACTGAGTTCCCACCCTGTAATCACAGGGTGGATCCTCCTGGCAAACAGTCCCCACCCTTGGGTGGGGTCCAAAAGTCACTTTAATAATGAGACACCCATTTAATTCACCTTCATGGCTCTGAAGCAGTTTAGGACCTGCAGATGAAGATCAAATATATCTGAGAATTATATATATATATGTTTCTGTTTCTTAAAAACCATTATATTAAAGCCATTGAAATCTCAGGGCTGGCTGGCAGGGGGAGGAGGGTGGGAGTGAGGACTGATCACTGCCTGCACTCTGCCAGCCTTTCCCGTGGGAGCCACATTCTCATCACCTGGGAACTGTGGTTTCTTGACAGTTGGGGGAAGACCACCGTCAGCTTTGGGAGTCGGGAAGCTCAGAGCCCCTTTCCCCCAGGGGTGGAGGGAGTGTACATACGTCCCTGCACAGAGCTGTGTGTACGTTTTCCAAGGATATTCTTGGCATCCCATTTAGCTCTAAAATCTAAAGATGCTTATAGACTGATGAAGCCTTGTTTACTTACCCTGGAAAATTATTTTTGGTTACCTGTTTCTAATTGAGGGAGGAGAAATCATACAGGTAAAAAGGTGTTTTTTAATTAGTGTGGCTAGGATATGGCAAACAGGACTTATTTTGCTGACCACTTTTCCGGAAGGTGGTTTGGCAGTGATGCTGGGGTTCTTGTTTGCGGAGTTGAACAATGAACTTAGCAAACAGTAAAGGTAGGAGAGCCAGGGCAGAGGATTATATTTATAAATAAAGGGAGAGGAAAGAGCTCCTGGCTCACTCCAGGAGGGGACAAGAGAGCCCGGGGTGGTGCATTGTGTAGGGGATTTATAGGCAGTTGAGGACTTTTGGGAACTGATAAAGGGCTTAGGGTGTGGACTTGTTAAAAGTGGCCTTAGGATGTTTGTCCTTGATGAGATATTAAATCCCTTTTAGCAAGCTAAAGTGAATCTTACACATGATTACAAATAATTAGCATAATAAAAACATGGGCTACTTTGCTTTTTCTGGGGAGTACCAACTGATCTCCACTGAAGAATGACTCTAGAGTCCAATGTTTAACACACAGTTTTGGTAGGGGGTTTCCCTGCATGTAGTTACTTCCCTCTGACTGTAAATCTCCTGCCTTGCTTTTTCTGGAGGCCCCGCCCTGCTCTGACTGCACTCATGGCCCCCTGTCTCAGCAGCATGTGCTCAGGTACTTTTACAGTGCTTATATTCTTTAACCAGCAATTCTTCTCAGAAATCTCTCCTAAATAAATAATGTCAAAATAAAGAGCTTGGTGCACAGAGATGGTTGTCAGGAGTGTTATAGTAGTGTTTTTCACTAGGGATATGGATAAAGTAAATGATGGCATATCAGTGAGATAGAACTTCAGATATGTAGCTGTTACACTTGTCTTTCTGAGTCTTTACAAGGGAAGTGCTTTTATTCATGAGAAAAGAATATGAACTACAGTCTCAAAGGATGAGAAAAATTTTAAGTCTAGAGGGAAATATACAAATGTTAGCACTTATTTATGGTTCATAGGTAGGATTATGGATTTTTAAACTTTATTTTTTTGTGTATTTCCTTGTTTACAGTAAATATTAGCTCTAGAATGGGGGAAAATGGGATTCTGGAAAAATTGTAGAATATGGACATAGTTTGGCAATACCCACTTAGCTGGTTTAAGATGCCTGTGTTATGTAAGCTAAGAACCGACCGTTTTATTTCTTTGGACTGGCTTTCGGTACAGGCATGGGGAGGCCTGGCCGCTGGGGAGCCTCATGCTACACTCAGATATGACACTCTGCCCCAGAGAGCATGGATCTGCCCCCTGGAAGACCAAGTCTTGGCTCTGCTGTGCTAGGCTACTTGCCGTTTTCCTCCATCTGTGTGAAGTCATTTGTGTTCCTATCAGCTGACGCTCCTCTGGAATAGTCACCGAGGGGCGGCATGGACCCCCTGCCCCACCCCGCGGTTAGGCACTGCAGCACCGGGCTGGGTGTCCATCCGTCTTCCTCCTCTCCCTCCAGCATAGAGCGACGAGGAAGCTGAGCTTGTGCCTGGCCTGGTCACCACGCAGAATGAGGAACAGTGGCTTAGGAGGCATTTTGGATGTATGTTTTCTTATATATGAAGTTTCTCAGGTATTCTCATTTAAAGATCCAGGACCTTTGATTGTAATTCCAGCCTTAACTCTCTTGCACGGTACTAACAGAACTTTTTTTTAAAATTTATATTAAGGTATTATTGATATACACTCTTATGAAGGTTTAACAAAAGAACTTTTATCTGGGAAATGGAAGTCACTTCTGACTAGTTTTTCCTTTAAGATTCACAGATGGATTCAGTGGAAAAGACAACAAATAGAAGTGAACAAAAATCAAGGTAAGTAAAGGCCGTGACACCTTCCTGTGTGTTTGTGGCATGTGTCCTGGGTCTCCTATGTAATTTAGAGCCACAGAGGCGAGAGTGAGTGAGGACTCTGGGTCAGGAGAGGATCTCAACGGCCTTTGTTTCAATGTAAGAAACATGCCGGAAGGCAGTGCCATTTGCACTGTGGAAGTGACCGTGACGTGGCGTCTGATCCAAGCCGCAAGCGATGGGAGGGTCACCCCTGAGACCGGGAGGGCCCCGCTTCACCTGGGATTCTCTAGGTGGACCACGGGGTATGCTTGTAAAGTGTTGTAGGGAAAGTGGGGGGCCCTTAACCTGGGATGGGCTAGGATTGGTAAATTGGAGAAAACCAGCGTTTTGCTAGAAATTTTCTTATCTGTCACTACAAGCAGGGGTCATTTTGTCAACACAGTTTGTATTTACAAGCTCTTTGGAACTTCAAAGGAATTAAATAAGCAATTTTTGTTCACAAATATATATTTCACTTCAATGTGTGCATAACACCTTGGGGGACTCAAAGAAACTACAACACAACTGTCTCCAAGTTGTTTATGGAATGAGGACAGAACGTGTAAAATAAACGCACACAAAGGAATGACACACAGGCTTCACCCTCCAGCGGTTTAAAGTAGGGGGATGGGAGTCCCGGGCAGGCACATGGCCTGATGCCTGGCGTGTGTTCCCAGACGGCACCGCCTCCCTCCCTGGCTGAAGCACTTCCACCCTGACGTGCTTTCTCTTCCCGCCTTGTTTTTAAGTAGAAAGTTTTTAAAAAGCCTCCTCCGGAAACAGCCCCAGGAGCTGCTCCTGGTCATCGGGACGGGCGTCAGTGCGGCGGTGGCCCCGGGAATCCCTGCGCTGTGCTCATGGAGGAGCTGCATCGAGGCCGTCATCGAGGCCGCCGAGCAGCTCGAGGTGCTGCACCCCGGGGATGTGGCCGAGTTCCGCAGGAAGGTGCTGAAGGACCGGGACCTGCTGGTTGTTGCCCATGATCTGATCCGGAAGATGTCACCTGTAAGTCCTTCCCTCACAAGGACCTGAGGTTTCCCTGGGGGCGCCTGGCTCGGGCCCAGGGTGTTGAGTCAGAGCATCTGACATCTGCATTTCTACGGCCTGCATTGTGTTCATTTCTCAGCAGAGCTGGGCTAAAGAGCAGAGATCCTTCCATCTCTCAGAATGTCGTCTCACTCAACAGGTGGTGCGGGGCGGAGCGGGGCTCCCATGGAGCCCGCGTTGCGTGGGGCCGGGATCTGCTGCGCTGTGCACAGCCTGTGGGATCCAGTCAGCTAGGGAAGGAGTACTGTTTGGTGTGCTCTTGGTGGGAGCCGACTGGCCATGTGTCTTCAGATGAAAGGTGGTCCCTAAAGCATTTTAAGGTGGAGATGATGTAGTTGAGAGGAAAGCGGGAGATGATTCA